>APFE030012417.1:151762-201212 GCA_000404065.3 Pinus taeda
TTCCCTCTCTGAGGGTTTTAACCACGTCAAAATACTGGTGTATTGATCTGTGATTTGTTTGTGAGCGGTGTCCTTTTGGTGTTCTGTCTGAGGAACTTACCCTGTAAATTCCTACAAAGAAAACACAATGATTTAAAGTTCAAACTCGTCTTCTCATCATCAAAAGAATCAAACAATACCATTACAAGTTTTGTGTTACAATTTGTTCCAAATGGTTGCAGAACCCTCTAATTATATTGCAGCTTGGATCACTAATATTTAGGTCAAATATATATGAATTGAAATAGATGTATAATTTTTCAACTTTCAATAAACTTATCCATTCAATAAATACAAAACTTCTGGTATAGTTGTTGGAAATAATACTGAGAGGGGGGGTGAATAAGTATTAGCAAGTCAGTAACTTTTTCATTTCAATAATCATATTTATATACGCTACTTTAGTGAAAGGAACTCGCGTGGACACACAACTGTATTTAAGGCAACTAGCGTATATCTAGCAAACTTATGATTCAGTTAATTCATTATATGTTGATCTTAAATCAGTGAATCAATACTTCATTAACCATATAAACAGTAACCAGGTGCAGTAAAAACATAATAGACCATCACACATAAGAAACACACATGAACACCAATGTTTAAGGTGGAAACCTAATGCGGGACAAAAGCCACCTACTGTTGTCTTCTTTTAATATAAGAAAAAACTGTTTACAATCTTGTACTGGTGCAGACTCATATCAGTATGTAGGCACCCACCTGCAGAAGGCTACAACCTTCTCTCATTCTCCAGCTTCTACTAGAAGGGAGCTACAACCCCCTAGCTCTGGTACTAGCCGATCTATTTACTAGTACGTAGGTGCCAGCCTACTTAAGGCTCCAAGCTTCACTCGTTTTCTAGCTGCTACTGGAAGGGAGCTCTAACCCCCTGGCTCTTGTACTGGCCGATATGTTTACCAGTATGTAGGCGTCGGCCTACAGAAGGCTACGACCTTCTCTCTTCCTCCAGGGACCACGTTTCATAAATTTTCAGACTGGATACTCCTGGAACACAATAGCATGATATGAAGGCCACATGTCATCCAATTTTCATACTGGACCCATCAAGAACATTGAAGCACAAAACCAATCACCACTGCAATACAACCATTACATTAACCAATCATTTATTACTCAATCATCAATCTATGAATCACCCAACAACTGAGTCACTGAAGCCCTATCATCAAAACACAGTCACCAAAACATAGAGCAGAACACAGAACTCTGCAAAAACCACTAGAACCAACAGCAACCTCAAATATCAAATCTCATAATGTATATGCTACTCTGATGAACCAATCCAGCGTGTATATGCGCTTTTACCAAAGCCAACCAGTGTATACATATGCAAATATAATTTTGCATCTATTCCAGACTTCAATTATACCTAGATCATAACATTTACAGAACAACACATGCGTTAGTATTCAAATCTAGACTATACATGATAAAACCTCATAATGATAATTCATTTCAAGCCTTAAGATCCTGATCCATCAATAGATCTTATCCCTTCATCAACCGCTAAGGTTCATCCTTGATTTAGATCATGCAAAGCACCATAAGCTGATAACCTACATACTATATCTCACACATCATCAGATATTCGATGCTTGCACTCTTGGTCTAGTGATCTTATCCTCCTTATATAGTTTTAGGCCTTTCTCAATACCATGGATCAAAACCATTTAGGACCAATACATTGGACCAAATATCTAGGGTCAATACCTCGGACCAGATACCTTGGCCCAATACCATGGATCAAAATACCATGGACCAAATACCTTGGAGCAAAACTTAGTTTTCCAAGATATACGCGCTTTTCCTTCTGTGATAGTGTGTGTGTACGTTATATGCTCCTTTTGGTCTGTTAACCCGCGTGCATACGCTCCTTTGTCAAGGTGAACCTATGTATACCTCTCTTTATTCATTCTTTGTAGTCTGATCATTAATTCTTTGCTATTGACCTACTGCACTATGAGTTGTCATCTAAGTGAGTTGCCATCAAGGACAACACATGTATCATAATGCCAACAATCTCCCCTTTGGACTTGATGGTAACAACCACACCAAGTCACTCTCCCCCTTTGACATCAAGGGCAAAGGGCAGAGCAATATATTCTCTCCCTGTGTTGTACATTATGCTGTCCATACTCCCCCTGAGTACATGCTGAAATATCTGATTGAGCTCCCCCTTTGTACATGCTAAGATGTACCAATCTGTCCATGCTCCCCCTGAGCACATGCAGATTTTGCAAAAAGTATTTATCAAAAGAATAACATGACTCTATAACTCAACCAAGTGAGTATGACCTTCCTATCACCAATAACTCATACATACATCAATCTCCCAACCATGTGGGGATACACCATTTTTGACTCATCCATCCAACCAAGTCGGGATATACCAGATGTTTATACATGACTGAAATAGAAGATATTACATCATCCTTCTCATGCATACAAGGGTTACAAATTAGGTCTTTTCATGACCTTTACATCAAATGATATACATGACATTTATAACAAGGACAACCAATCTAAACAACATCACGATAGTCATCAACAACTATTATACACCATGATCTTCACCATTAGCAGCTGTTACACAGTAATTTGTCACCATTGGTCACCGTCCCTGTTACCCCTGTTTTCGTACATTGGAGGATACATTCCGAGACCTGTGAGCAGTGACACAGCCTAAAAACACTTGCATTATGTTCCCCTGAGTATGTACTTCATGTTCCCTGAAGACACCTTCTGCAAATTATCCCTGAAATGCTCCCTTTTTCCATTGGCGCAGGTACACAGTGTCTTATCCGCGCCAATCACTGAGATCCTCAAAAAGGGGCTTGCCCATTGGCGCTCTGTCCTAGAACAACACTCGCGCCAACTAACTTTGGTAATGATTTTTGGCAAACGCGCACCCATATGTTTTTTCCTTTCAGATCATGAAGTCTTTTGAGGGAAAAATCCATTTGATAGAGGTCGAGAGTCATCATCTATCCTTGACATCTATCCTCAGTAGCTTTTCGAAGATAATGTCAATCCACAATGGGTGTCCTGGTACATTGAATCTTCCTCCCTTCTCCATTTATAAAAGTCTGTCCTCATGCATTAGACAAGCTAGTTTTTCGAGTAATGCTAGTTGTGATTATGCTTGTCTGGAGTGATAGTAAGAGTAATGAAGCATAGGGAGGTTATGCTGCCAGAATCCTAAGAGAGAGAAGATCTATTGCAAGGCATACATAGCTGCTCGCCCAGCCAGAGAATAGGTTCAACGTCAGAACCTTGGTTGTATCTTTCTCTGCCTATTACTCATTAATAGACGACTATCATTATGGTTCCACTCATGTGTCTTTATTATGATGGTTGAGTTGTATCCTTTCTGACTGATACATAGTTGCATTTTCTGGATTTTATGCTTGTATTTGTCTTGTTCTTTGCATGTGCAGGTGTCGGTTCACGGAGATCGTGAGGATTGTGACCAGCTGAAGTGAAAGAACGGAAGTGACGACCCTTCTACGAATATAAGCGTTGGATTCGAGGTAGGCTCTCATCTTGGCCTTTATTTTGCAATTAGGAACTTGCGTGTTACCGTTGTTTGATTGTTGCTAGACCTCAGTTAGGCTAGTGGGATCGCCTCTGTCCGCAGAGGGGATTTACCTGTACAACAATCGTGTCACCAATTACCTTCTTTAAGCAAGAAACATGGAATACTAGATGTACACATGAAGATGGAGGCAACTCCAATTTGTAAGCCATAATTCCAATCCTTTGTAACACTTTATAGGGACCATAATACCTCAAAGATAATTTATTTTCCTTCTTTTGTTTCTTGAGGGACATTTGTTAGAAAATTTGTCATTCATGGCAAAGTGTCATTTAATGTATGCACCCAACAATTGAATTTGATGGCATGTTTGTTATGCTTATGTTAATGCACTATGTAGTCACCATATGTTGTGATGTTATGATGTTATGGTTTTCGATATGTTGCAAAGGGTTGTTGAGTATGTTTCTTATTAGAGAGGTATGTTGTTGATCATGAATGCTTGCCTAATTTCTTGTGAGCCTTGAAGATGCTTGATGATTGTGATGATTGATTGAGGTGTTATAGAACATAGGTATTTTAGAGGTGCTTAGGATGTTGTGATGCAAGAGGATGCAAAACTAAGTGAACATTTTATGTTTTTCCTTAGTTTAGGGGACAGACGCAAATTATAGTCAAGCTATCAGCATCTACATCCCAAATTGATAGTGCAGTGTCAGTGTATGTAGTCTAGGTTTGCATTGGGTAACCAACGTCTGTGTTCTATAGTATGGATAAAGATAATTTTGGTGTTCGGTTGTTGTAATCATTGAAGTTGAGCCTATGTTAATGCATTATGTTTGAATATTTTTAAATCTTTGTAAGTAGAACTTTGGCATAAATCACATATTTTTAAATCTATCTTATGTGTTTCAATATTCAAAAGTTGAAAGAGTTTGGAAATGAAGAGATAACCATGTAAAGAAAAGAGGCAAGTTGTTAATTTAATATTCCTACTTGGAATACAAATAGTCAAGAAAATTTATTTATAAGAGATGTTCTTTTGGAAGGTAGAATTGTTAGAGAGTGTGAGAGATTTGATTGAGTTGTTTGTTGACCTTTTGCATGAGTTACCTGGCATAAAGACAAAGAAGAAGAGGAGTCGATGTGAAGCAAAATTGAGGAAGAGAAGCAAGAGACAAAGAGATGGAGGTATGTAGAGTTAAAGACCAGATAAACCATCACATTGTATTTTTTTATGTATCAGGGGGTTGTAGTATCCTTTCAAGTAGTAGCGTGAAAAATAATAGGTTAGATCCTGTTGAAGTGAAAGTAGTAGCTTCCAAGCAATTTGTATCTTGTAGAACAAATTGAGGTAGGAGCCTCCTATACATTATAGCCTGTAGAAAATTTATGTAAGCGGGAGTATGAGTTTCCCAACAAGTTGCAGCTTGCAAAATAGCAAAGACGTTGGAGCCTCCAAAATCTTATGCAATAGGAAGTAGGAGCTTTCCTTTGCGTCAACAACAAATTCATGGTTTTCTCCCTTTATGGGTTTCCACTTATATTTGGTGTCCACATGTGTTGATTTTGTTGAAAGTGTAGCAAGAAAGTCTCAATTTGACTTTGCCTTGGTCAAATTGAGAAAATTCGAATTTCCACATCAACAAACAACTTGGATGCAATTAACTTGTGTGACATGGCTCTTGTCACTCAATTAGCTCAGTAAATTCGAATTAGAGGGCTTGGAGTTCAGTTAAGCATGAGTGATTGCTAAATTTTAGTAATCCAATTTAGCTATATCTAGTTGTGTTCAGTTAAACTAGTTTTAACAATTGGAGGAACTAGTGGAAGGTTAGTTGTGCAGTGGGATAGCAGTCTAACTCAGTGATCATCTAGTTTACTAATCAATCAGCCTAAAATAACAAGTGCATGTAGAGAATTCGAGTTCCCAACTGTGGTAGAGATTCTAAGGCATTGTAACCAGCAGTTGTAAACTAGTTTGAGTGTACATTTATTGCATGCAATTAGATGATCAATCCTTGGGAATTGCACAATAAATTGGAGGTAAATTCCTAAAAAATAGGGGCTAATTCTCTAGAAATCACGCAAGGAAATAGGGGCTCATGCAGAGGCATAAATTGACTAAGTCTCGGTTATAGCTTCTCATTGAGCAGAGAGATAGGTTATTCACTTGTAGTTTGAGCTCAAACAGAGCTAGCAATTGTAATACATCTCTATTCATCAGATTAATGCAAAGAGGCTTGAGGGTTTTTCCTAGTTTGTTTCCCCTAGGAAAATTATTGTGCATGTGTTTTATTTCTTATCGCATGTCTGAGATTGTTGTTCTAAATTGTGAATTGAATTCTACAGACCAATAAGTAGAATTGTGTCTCTTGATTTAGACTAAAATTTCTTGAGTAGTTGCAATTATATCTCCATTTTTCTACATAATATTAGAGTAGGATTCAGATTAGAAGAGGAATTTCGAAGTTGTTTCTCAAGAGGTTCAAATTTGTAGCATCAATGTAGCAAGATCTCTTCGGAGTTGGGAAAATGACCTTCAACGAGTTGAGATTAGAGTATGCCTTGGAAGGTTGCTCGAATTTCATTACATGGAAGGATCATATGAAGGTAGTGTTTGATGACAACGAATTGCTAGAATATGGCAAGACAAACATTACAAAGCCAGGATCAGCTGATGCCCAAAACCTAACTGAATGGAAGAAAGATGTAGCCAAGGCGAGGAGAATAATCTTGGAGGGAGTGCAATACCGCATTGTCTCAAATCTCCATGGGAAAGAAACTCCTTTTTCAATATGGAAGGCAATGACAGGGATGTTCAAGAATAGCAATGATCATAGAAAAATGGCCCTTAAAGACAAACTTAAAAACATCAAGATGCAGAAGAATGATACTATTTTGCGGTATCTCAACAGATTTACCCAAGTTTGTGATGAGCTTGGAGCAATTGGTGTGAATGTTGCAGAAGATGACCCAGTGAGTCTAGCTCTTCTAGACCTTCCCAAAAGCTAGCATAGCTACCAAGACTCAATGAATGTGAAGGATAAATTACTGAATTTGGAATGTTTGTGGTTTGATTTGGAACAAGAAGAGATTAGGAGGAGTACCAAATATGGAACCTCATCCAAGGGCGAGGATGAAGAAAATTTTGCATTGGTTGGAAAGGGAAAGAAGGGAAAACAGAAGAAAACTCAAACCAAACCAAAATCCAACCAAGGGAGAAAGAGGAAAGACTTGTCTAAAATAAAATGTCTCAATTGTCATGAATTCGGGCATTATGCTATAAAGTGTCCACACAAAAAGTTGGAAAGATGAACTCAGGAGGAGCAGCAAGTGAGACATTAGCTTCAAAGTTTGAGCTAAACTTTGCCCTTATCGCATGCATGGCCATCACTGTCATGGGGAGTATGTGTTACTTGGACTCTGGTGCCTCATTCCACATGACAGGGTGTAGAGAGTTTTTTAGTAACCTGGAGGAGAAAGATCTCCAGATGCATATTGAGCTTGGGGATGACAGAAGGTATAGTACTATTGGGACTGGTATAGTAACCTTTTAGAGGGAGTCAGGATCCCCTCCTCACCTCAAAGAAGTCATGTTTTTTCCAGGCCTAGAGAAGAATCTCATCTCTATAGCATTTTTGGAAGACCATGGTTATGATGTGATCTTCAGTAAAGGGAAAGCATTCCTGAGACACATAGCCACTAGGAAGGTGAAGTGGATCGAGGTTTGAGTGAAGAACCTATACAAGTTGGATGTGGAAGATTGTGTTGGATTAAGCAGTAAGGCAGAGAAAGTGCAGAGTCGCGAAGTCGGTGTACAATGGCACAGTAGATTAGGTCATTTTCATCATGGCACCCTGAAAATTATGCAGAAAATCACCATTGGCATCCCTAAAGGATCACTTGAGTAGCAAGATGCTTGCAAAGGTTGTACCTTGGGGAAGTATGTGAAATCCACATTTTGTGAACGAGACAACAAATAACATGCAGCCTTTGAAAGATTCCACTCTGATTTTTGCGGATCTTTCTTGACATCTTCCACTTCTAGACACAAATATTTTGTTATTTTTATTGATGGTTTCTCAAGAAAGTGTTGGATATTTTTCATGCGGAAGAAGGATGAGACATTCTCAAAGTTTGTAGAATTCAAGGAACTAGTTGAGAAAGAGACCAGTAAGAAGGTGAAGGCTCTCAGGAGAGACAATGGAGCACCTGAGTATGTATCGAATGACTTCAAGGATTTTTGTGCAAAATAAGGCATTCAAAGAGAGGTAACAGAACCCCACAACCCATAGCAAAATGGGGTAGCTGAGAGAAAGAACCGGAGCATTGTTGGAGCTATGAGATCTATGCTACATGACCAAGGCCTACCACTGCATTTATGGGCAGAGGCATGTATCATAGCAGTCTACTAGCAGAACCAGATTCCTCATCGTATTCTTCATATGATTAAACTGGAGGATGATTTCTCGAGGAGAAAGTTGGATGTGTCTCACTTCAAGATTTTTGGAGCCTTTATTTACTGCCATGTCTCCAAAGATTCGAGGAAGAATCTTGAGCCATCACTAGAGTTGGGATTTTTTGTGGGCTACACCAAAACTCCACACAATTACTGTTTGTACTTACCTTCCCTCAGAATGACACTTGTGTGAATGGATGTAAAGTTTGATGAGGAGAAATTGATGTGGTGCTCTCTTGAGAGGGAGCTTTAGATCCCATCAAAAGAGGAGTTTTTAGCTCCAAAGGAGGAGCCCCAAGAATTTGTGGAGAAGCCACAAATAGAGGGGCAGAGAGTGGAGACATCCACTCAAGCATAACCATCCAAAGAAGGTAGGAAAAGAACCAAGGAATCTAATAGACTTGTGTAGGATGTGAGGGAGAATGTGGGAGCTCCTTCAATTTTCACAGGCAAAGGTGGTCACCTGAGAGTTACACTGGCTACATGGCTCTAATGACTAAGCTTGTAGAGACTGAGCCATCCTCTTTTGAGGAAACAATTGAGAAACCTGTTTGGGTTGATGCAATGGTGGAATAATATGAATCCATAATGAAGAATAGTGTTTTTGAAGTGGTCCCAAGACCGGCAGATAAATCAATTTTGGGATAGAGATGGATCTTCAAAGTTAAGCATGCAGCAAACTGAAGCATAGAGAAGTATAAGGGTAGATTTGTGGCCAAAGGATTCTCTCAAGTTGAGGGAATTGACTATGAGGAAACCTTTTCTCCTATAGCAAGGTATTCATCCATTAGATCAATTCTTGCACTGGTTGTGTGGATGGGGTATAAGATCCACCAAATGGATGTAAAAACAACATTTCTCAATGGTGTTATTGAGGAGGTGTACATAGAAAAACTAGAAGGTTTTGAGACATTTGATCGAGAGTCTGGTGCATGTAGACTTGAGCAAGAATTGTACAGTCTCAAACAAGCACCCTGTGCTTGGTACACCAGGATCGACAATTATCTCACTGGTTTAGGCTTCACTAAAGGTGAAGCAGATGTGAACCTCTATCATATTTTGGTAGAAGGTAAATTACTTATTATTGTTTTACATGTTGATGATTTAATATTAACAAATTATGAGCATTTAATCAGCTCTTACAAGGAGTACCTTGCAAGGGAATTTGAGATGAAGGACATGGGTCTCATGCACTACTTCCTCGGGTTGGAAGTATGGCAAGGTGATGGGGAATTGTTCGTGCCTCAAGGAAAATATGCCAACGAGATACTACAAAGATTCTACATGGAGAGTTGTAAACCCATGGAGACACCTCTAATGACCAACTGGAGGAAGGAGGCTGCCACTTCAGGTCAAGAGGTGGATGGTACCATTTACCAGCATTTAGTGGGTTCACTTATGTATCTTGTGAGCACACGACCAGATATGTGCTATGCAATCAACCAACTAATCCAAAATATGATTAGGATGACCAAATTGTATTGGAAGGAAACTAAGCATGTTTTACAGTACCTCAAAGGAACTACCCAGTATGGATTATGGTACAAACAAACAGAGGGAGTGAATTTGTGTGGCTTCACAGATGCAGATTAGGCAGGGAGTCCATCCAAATGAAAGATTACATTAGGTGGAATTTTCAGTGTTGTGTCGGAAGTTGTTTTTGGGTACATCAGGAAGCAAATATTTGTGGCACTTAGCTCGGCATAAGCATAATACATGGTTGCTAGTCAAGCAGCATGTGAGGCAATCTGGATGAGAAAGATACTTGTGTGAATGTTTGGTCAGATGATGGATCCAATTGTGATATATTGTGATAATTAGAATTGAATTAAGCTCTCTGAGAATCTAGTATTTCACGATCGATCTGAGCATATAGATATTCAGTGTCATCATTTACGGGACTGTGTGTAGAGGTGTATAATGTTTCTATAATACATTCTAACATAGGAACAAGATGTTGGCATCTTGACAAAGGCTTTGTCAAGAGGGAAGTTCAAGTTCCACGGGTGCAAGATAGGGGTGGTTGATAATCCATTTCTTGTTGAGAGGGACTATTGAGAACTGCATCAAGAAAATCTCAATTTGACTTCGCCTTAGTCAAATTGAGAAAAATTGAATTTCCACATCAACAAACAACTTGGATGTAGTTAACTTCTGTGACATGGCTTTCTCACTCAGTTAGCTCAGTAAATTCGAGTTAGAGAGCTTGTAGTTCAGTTAAACATGAGTGATTGTTGAATTTTAGTAATCCAATTTAGTTATATTCAGTTGTGTTTAGTTAAATTAGTCATAACAATTGGAGGAACTAGTGGAAGGTTAGTTGTGTAGTGGGATAGTAGTCTAATTTAGTGATCATCCAGTTAACTGATTAATCAACCTAAAATAACTAGTGCATGCAGAGAATTTGAGATCCTAACTGTGGTGGAGATTCCAAGGAAGTCTAACATGCAATTGTAAGCTAGTTTGAGTGTACATGTGTTGCATGCAGCTAGATGATCAAGCCTTGGTAACTGTGCAATCAATCGAAGGTAAATTCCTAAAAAAATAGCGGCTAATTCTCTAGGAATTGCACAAGGAAATAGGGGCTCATGCAGAGGCAGAAATTGACTAAGTTTGGGTCAGAGCTTCTCATTGAGAAGAGAGATAAGTTATTCACTTGCAGGTTGAGCTCAAACAGAGTTAGCAATTGTAATACATCTCTATTCATCTAATTAAAGCAAGAGGCTTGACGGTTTTTTCCTAGTTGGTTTCCACTAGGAAAAATATTGTGCATGTGTGTTATTTCTTATTGCATGTCTAAGATCGTTTTTCTAAATTGTGAATTGAATTTCGCAGATCAATAGAGTAGAATTGTGTGTGTTGATTTAGATTAGAATTCTTGAGCAGTTGCAATTCTATCACCATATTTATACATATTTCTATGTTGTGGTTTACATGTTACATGTTGTTTATATGTTAAATTTTTTGTTTATATGATGTATTGTTGGTCATTTAATAGTTCAGATAGCCATTGAAAATAAAAGTAAAAGTTAATAAATTGTTATCCATGAATGCATAAAATTGACTGACCCCCTCCCCTAGTTTAGTCAAGTTTCCAACAACATCTATTTATTTGGTTTAAGTCTCACAAATACCTAATCCCCCATTTCAAAATTTATTTCACTGCAATGTTTATTTGCTTGTTGTTTCATCCTATTTTGTGCCACAACCAAGTTGTCCTTCAATAGTTTGAGAACCTCTTGTTGATGTTGTATGTAGTCCTCTACTGCTTGAGCCCTTGTAGTCCCTTTCAAGGGTGATGTGATGGTTGGAGGATGATATCCATAAAGTTCCATAAATGGTGACATTTTTTATAAGGTATGGAAGGATGTGTTGTACCACCATTCTACCAAGGGCAACCATTTGACCCATTGTCTTTATTTATTAGATGTAGAGCAATGTACATATCCTTCTAAACATGTATTCACAATCCAAATTTTCCCATCATATTAAGGATGGTAAGATGAGATGTGAGCCAATTGAGTACCCAAACAAGAAAAAGAAAAAATAGTGTAAAAAATTCCAATGAAAATTGGATATTTGCCACTTACAATAGTATTTGGTATTCCATGTAGCTTTTGAATTGTTTCCATGAATGCATCTGCCATAGTACTTGGTTTAAAAGGATGAGAAAGAGAAAAAAATTAGGCATACTTTGTCATTCAATCTGCCACCACCATAATGACACTATTTCTTTCATATTTAGGTTAACTTGTAATAAAATCTATTGAAAGTTCTTCCCAATGTTGGCTTGGTATGGCTAATGGTTCAACAAGACTTAGGGTCTTGATATTCTCTCCTTTATTTTATTGGCATTCCACACATTCTTCCATAAAATTTTGCACATCTACTATAAGACCTTTCGAAAAAAACTTCCTTGATCCTATGGTATGTCTTCAGGAACTCTAAATGTCCTCCTATAGGAGAAGTGCATAATTTCAAAAGGACCTTATGTTTGAGTTGAGAATTCTTACATAAGTATAAGAAATATTTATAACATAACAAATCATTTTTCCACATAATTTTTCTACATCATTGGGGTCCGCCTATAGTTATTTAATGATATTGCATATCTTCTCATCTTGCTACCATTCTATCCTTGCTTCTTTCACCTAGTTAGATTGTGGAATGGAAATAAAACATAGTAAAATATTTGTGTCTTCCTCTTTCCTTCAGAGTGCTTCTACCACAATATTTTGTTTCCCATTTTGTAGATAATTTCAAAGTCATAACCCAACATCTTTATTACCTGTTTTCATTTCTCTTAGAAGATATTCTTTGCTCCAATAATTATTTCATAATATCATGATATGTTTTTACTTTGAAGTGTCTTCCTACTAGATATCGATTTCATTTCTTAATTACATGTTGTATGACCAACATTATTTTCATAAATGGGTCTAAGTAAGTTCATTCCTTTAATTTCATTATTCTCAAAGGCAACGGGCCTTCCTTCTTGCATCGAAACTACACCAATGCCATAGCCTGAGGCATCATACTCCACAATGAAATATTTTGTGAAGTTAGTATCACCAAGATGGGAGTTGTACACATAAACTCTTTAAGTTCATCAAAATATTTGGTTGATTCTTCAGTCCGATAAAATTATTCCTTCTCAATAATTTTGTTAGAGGTGTTATTATTTGACCATAATTCTTAACAAACTTGTAGTAATATCCTATCAATCCTAATAATCCTCTTAGTTTCTTCAAGGTATTAGGGATTTTCCATTCCTTCGTAACTTTTATTTTGTTAGGATCCACCTTGACACCATCATGTGATAAAATATGACCTAAATATTCTATTTCTTCAACCCCAAAGGCACACATGGAAGATTTTGCATACAGTTGTTGTTCTTCCAATAGTTTCAATGCTCTGTCAACATGTTGTAGATGCTCTTCACAAGATTTGTTGTATATTAGTATGTCATTAAAAAATATTAGCACAAATTTTCTAAGGGCTTGGAAATAGAATTTGTCAAGCTTTGAAATGTTGAAGGTGTGTTTATAGGTCCAAATGGCATGACCAAAAACTCATAATGAACTTAATGTGTTCTAAAGGCTATTTTGGGAAGTATTCTTGCCTACTTTTAATTTGATGATATCTAGAATGAAGATCCAACTTTGTAAAGCAAAGTGCTTCGTGTAATTTATCTAATAATTCATCAATGACATGAATAGGAAATTTATCTTTGATTTTCAATTTTTTGAGCTATCTCTAATCTAGACAACACCATGAACCATCCTTTTTCATAACCATCACAACTGTTGAAGAGAAAGTGATCTGACTAGGTTGAATGATGCCTGTCTCTAACATTTCTTGAACCATACACTGAATTTCATTGTTTTATGCATGTGGATATATATAAAGCCTAATGTTAGGTGGTATGCTTCCAAACTACATATGAATAGCATTTTAATGGTCTCGGGCAGTAGGAAGGCCCTTAGGCATTCTCCAAATACCTTGCCATGATTGTTGATAACTTTTTCGAGATCCAATAGAGCATAGTATATAGATCTTTGAAGATCTAATGAACACAATTGTGCAACTACACCTTGGTGTGCCTTTTTTTAGCAATTTTGGCATGCTATTAGAGCTTATCACTTTACTAAATTTCCCTTGGATGCCTTTAAGCCCAATATCCTCTCCTTCTGAGAAAAATCTTATGAAAAGATCTTGAAAATTAAGGGCAACTATTCCCAATGATTGTAACCATTGGACCCCTAATACAACATCAGCACCACTCATTTGGATTGAAATCATGGTAATAACTAATAAATATTCCCCCATATTCAGCTTAACATTATGGCACTTCCCTGAAAAATTTATGGTACCTCCATCTACAATCATCGCTTGAAATTTCAGTGTTGGATATACAAAGAAATTAATAAGTTTAATCAATCTATAATTGATGAAGTTATGGGTACTACCTGAATCAATCAATATTGTTGCTTTTTTATTTTTTATATATCCTTTTATCTTGAGGGTTTTTGTAGTACTAATGTCGTTCAATGCATGATAAGAGATTGTTGGAGTAATCTCTTCTAGTTGTAGATCTTGTGAAGTTTCCAGTTCTTTATCTTCTTCATTTTCATAGTCTATGTAGAATAACTTCTTCTTACTGCATGTATTCCCTTTACTATACTTGGTCTCACATTTGAAACATAGTCTCTTTTCCTTATTTCATCCATTTATTGAGGAGTAACACATGTTTTTTAGAAAAGGGAGCACGATTTTCTCTATAGTTATTAGGGACCAATTTTCTAGTGACCATAATTTTACTTTCAACTTTCCTTTCCAAACAAGAATCATGCTGTAGAGATTTAGGTTCAAAGAGACGCACCTAATGTTGGATGCTTTCCTTTAAAGTTCCCATAAATAGGTCTAACAAATTATCAAGTTTCCTCATATCAATATTTGGAATGTAGTAGTTCCCTGATGTTGACTTAAAGCCCTAATAATGTGGATCTTGGATTAAAAATTCATGATTATGGTTTTTTGATTCCAAATTAGAGCTCTCCAACTGTGATAACATACTCCCCATATTAGATTTATTCTCAACAACATGCTTCTCATCGTGTTCATGATTTCCTTTGATCTCCATATCCCTTTTAGGAAGCCTCTCCAAGAGAATATTTTCCATGGCAATCATGGATTTTTGTATTTCTTCCTTATTTTCATTCACCTTCTTTTCTATTCCTTTCTTATTTTCATTCATCTTCTTTTATATTCCTTCTATCTTTTTTTCTATTCCTTCCTTATTTTCATTCGTATTCTTTTCCATTTCACTTTTAAGTTTTTCTTGAGAACCTGAGAAATCCACCTTTTCAACATACTACCATCCATTTCATCAACTTTCTTCTCTAGTTGAGATAACTAAAATTCTGAGTCTTCACTTTCTTTATTAGTCAAGGCTGATCCTTTAGTAGATTTAATTGGTGTAGTAGCTTCCTTTGGGGGCATGTTGGAAAATAATAATAGCACTTCTCTTTATTACAACTTTCAATCACCAAAAAAAAGGGATCTTCTAATCATTCATTAGGTCACCAGTAAGTTACATACCTTAATTTGGAGAAATATAAAAATGGTTGAAGTTTAATTGATATATATCATATATTTTAGCCCTTCTCGGTCTGGAAATTTGTTTTGTAATACTCTAATATACATTTTCTGCAATTCCACAAGTGTGAACTGAATTTGATGTGTCAAGTGAAAGTTTTGGTAACTTTGCCAAAACTTACTTATCTTTTTCATCTTCCCTCATGCTAACTTGTATAGCATGCCACGTGCCCAATTATACAAATATAATTATAAAGTTTGTACTAGATCTATATGACTCCTAAAATACTTTAATATTTCATAGTCTGAAAAGTCCCAAACAGGAAGATATAGAAAAAACACAAAATTTACATGTTTAAAATTTATTTCAGGATTGTTCACAAATCCTAAAATCTATAAGGTATAAATTTGTAAGTATAATGAACCAAATTATGAAAATTGAACCAAATGTTCCCCAATATTTCTCCTTAATATGGTCTCAGTTTCACTATTTTTTTGAGATGGATTTCAAGAGAATTCAAAAACCCTAACTTCCTTGGAACATATCTTCTAAAATATTGTGAATCGAGATCTAAAATTTGCACCAAATATTTCCCAATATGTCTTCTCAATATTCTCCAAGTTTCATCTTATAAAACCTTCAAGAACAAATGTTATAATGAAAATTCCACGATGACCTATTTGAAGACACAAAACCCTAAGATCATGAGCTTTGATACCAAATGTTATGATCCTTGCACCTTAAAAATGATAAGAAAACAATAATTATAGTCCTCTTAAAGGGGAAACCTCCTTTTACAATGAATACAATGTATAAGATAGTATTTGATGATCCTAAGACTAGGTCTCCTTAGTGTGTATATAGGAGACAAAGGGTACAATTATAATAAAATGGGACCATGAGGGTTTATATCCTACACAACAATACAAAAATAGAAATGTAATCACTCAATAACTAGGGCTTAATAAGGGTTTTTTTGGTTCAATATGGGGCTTGTATAGGACTTAAAAATAACCATTAACTTACCCTAAATTAGGAATAAAACCCTTAAAAACATCAAAATTCATGATACAAAGTGGATAGGTTTCAACCTAACACACATAGTGGCATAAAAAATTAAAATATAATGAACAAAGCCTCCAAAATGTCACGTGTGTGAGTGTGAGTCCTCAAGAAGGGTGACATCATCTCCAAAAGATGTGTCTTACTTGAAAAGATGCATGAATCATCAAAAGGCATGTCTCCTCATCTAAGGGTCATGTATCATCATAAAAAAGGTGCCTCCTCTAGCCCAGTGTCATCCACCCAAGCCCCCACATCATGCACAAGTTATCATGTCACCTCATATGTGAAATTTCCTAGCTCAAGAAGGAAACATCCAAGGTCCATAAGATGGAGTATTGTTTCTGTAAATGTGCCAAAGCAACAACAAGATTGACACTCATCATCAATTATCCAACATCCATCATCAAGTGGGATGCCCTCCAAAGGGTATTTACCATTGTCCATGAAGTGTAAGAAAATAATCATTAACATCCTCCAAAGGATGATGAAGATGTCTAGATCATAATCAAACACAAGCTCAAGAGATCAAGTAAGACTAACTAACATGCATACACTAGTCATTGAAGAATAAAAAATCGACCACATTAAGTGTCAAAACCATATGTGTATATCACATTAAGTAGCTTCTTCAGACTTCAAACTAGTTTAAGACCTCGTGCAAGTTGTTAGAATTAGGTGTTGGAATGTCATATATTACGTCAATTAGGTGCTTCTAACCTTAAGGGGCGGAAAAACTCCTAGGCCAACCCTTCAGTCAATAAGTGTAAGTGATAAATGATATGGTAAGGGGTGGACTTCATGAGAGGTGCCATAACCTTATACATGAGTTATGCAAGACTAGCATCCATGGGAACCTTTGTAGAGGGAGTGCTTTCATTACTTGAGTTACCCTTTCCTTGGTGTTGTTTTTTCCACCATTTATTTAGCTTTTACTTTACTTTAAATAACTCGATTTGCAAGTGTCATTGATTTTCTTTTAGAACCCCTTTAGGATGGGCAATTCATTGCTCATGGGGGTTGAAATATTTGTTCAAGCCCCTTTATGATATGAATGGGACTTTGATGATGGCCTCACATGAGGGCATAAATCTCAAATTAAATTGGCTTCTAATCATAATTCATCCATTGCCACTTATTTTAATTTTAACAGTTGGTGCATGTTCTTTATATATTTCTTTTACAGCTATGTCAACCTTTAGGCATTTACAAGCCCTTCTTCTCTTATATGAGACAAGCAAGGAATTAGTACTAGCAACTAACAACAACAAACCCAAAAGAAAGAATAAAAAAGTAAGGATTAGATGGAAAGTGTTAAGAGTGGAAGGATATGGACACTCTATTTCTATCTAGTATCCTATTTGTACCCCTCTTAGACAGTGAAAGAAAAGCCCCAGGGTGGTTACATTAGACCAAAAGGAAAAGGTGGCCACTTAGGTGAAACAAGGAAACAAGTATAATGAAACAAAAATATAAGCACTATCAAACATAGATGCCTAAAACATTAAATATAAACATTATGAAACAATGGTTAATTGCCTCAACATTGTTGACGCACCTTCATTGGATGAGTATGCTAATAAAGTGAATGAGTTGACTATTAATGAGTGAGAGGCATCTAAGAGGTTGTTATTTAAGGGAAACATGAGGCTACTAGTTGGAGATCTACATCATGGGAGAAATATTTTATCCTATGGTTACCATTGTATATACATTGGTAACATCTGCCTCCAACTTGAGGAGATGTGTTCACTATAGATCACATGACAACCTAACAAACTTTTTTATCCAAGGCTTGTCAATTACATCACTCTAACAATTCTGTTGGATTCTGCAAAAAAAATCAATAGCACTAAAGTATCAGGGTGATATAATTTCCTTGAAATATGAAATATTGTAAAACTAAATGTCATAAACATCTTCTCCGCTAACTTTTATTTATTTTTACTTTGTTCATATTTTTTAAGAAAGATGTTTTAGATATATATATATATAATATATATATATAATATATATATATATATATATATATATATATAATTATATATAATATATATATATATATAATATATATATATATATATAATATTATATATATATATATAGATAACACACACCACACACCAGTAAAGTGTAATGAGATCAACATGATATAAAGAAAGTAAAGATGTGAAATAAAGATGCACAACACAAGATATCGTTAAATTAATCTAAACCTCCAAACAAGTCAATCAAGTGCCAACTAGGATGTAGATTTTAAGAAGTTGTCCATTAACAAGGTAAATTTTCCCCGTCAAGATCAATTAGGTGGTAGGAATTTATGTCAAATTTCCCTTGAATTTTGTATGGTCCTTGCCATATACTATTGAATTTATTGTGTGTACCTTGTTTCTCTTTCCTTTTGTCCCACAATAACACCATATCCCCATCTTATGAATCTCTTTGTCTTACCTCTTATTCAAATGTTCCTTTAATTATTTCTTGATTTTTAGTCATTTGGTTAGGGGAAAGATGTATATACTCATTCAATTCCAAAATTTGATCAATCCTTACCTATATCACATCTTGTTTTATTGTTAATTGTTGAATTCATTAAAGAACATGCAGTTGGAGATCAATAAGTGATTTGGCTTCAAATCCATATACTAGTTCAAAAGGATTTTTTCTCGTGGAGGTCTTAATAGTGGTGCAGTCAGCCCATAGTGCATATGTGTTCTTGCTATCTCAATTCCTCTTATTTTCACCCATGACTTTCTTGACAATGTTCATGATGTTCTTGTTACTAGACTCAACTGATCCATTTTTTTATGTGTAATAATTAGAAGAGTGAGATAACATAATTCCATATTTGAAACAAAAGGTCGCTAGAGCAACTGAATTAAGGCTTTAGAATTATTTGTTGTAGTATTTTTTGAGGTTCCAAATTTTGTAATTACCATATCTTCTAGGAAATGCATTCCCTATTGACCACTTCCCTAAAAATGGCATCAAAAATTTTGTACTTGAGCTTGTGGACTTTATCTCAAGAAGTGTGAAATTTTGCTACAATGGTGCACGTAATGGCAAGATAGAAGATAGCATGATGCATGGACAACCTTGTATACGTCAAGTGGAGGCATGATGTGTTGCATAAAATATGGAAGAGATCCTTGTTTTATGGCCTAAGTTGACTAGTAGTTGTGTAATGGATTATATTTATGAAACCAACTAGGCTAGTTAGGGTTTCAACATGGACAATAACAACCATTATGCATTATAAAAGTAATGAGATAGGTCCATAAGTAGTGGTTACTTGGTTATTTATTCTTGGGTTTATGTTGAGAACTACTTTATTGTTGTAGAATAATGCTTTGAAATTTTATTATGTTATTGTGAACCACCCATATTCTTTGTGTGGACAAGAGAATGTCTTGGACATGGATGTTACAATGGAGTAATGGAAGCCCACTTTATTTTCAAATTGTGTGTTGGATATTTATATGGATGATTAATATGTTTCTAACTCTATTCTTTCATTATACCATATCTATATTGTGTTATGAATCTACATATGATATGGGTACTAGGTAGTTGCACAAAAACAATGTAGATTCGTTATGAATAGATGTTGGGTCTAAATAGTTAACTACTTGTCTTGTAACTCACCTCCCTATCCTTAGTTTTGGAACATGCTTCAAGTGAGACATTTCCCTCATGTGAATTGAAAATGGTAGCACTAGATTACACCAAACCTTTGTTAGACACCTAAGTAAACCCTAGTCTACAAAAAAGGTCAACATCATGCTATGCATTTACATGTTTTTGCATATCCTAGTTCTATACAAGATATGGAGTATTGTTGTATTTTACATATACATATACCATACATAATACTTGTAAATAATGTAATTTAATTTTCTATTAACAATGCATATGTAGGTGTTATACAAAATACACATATATTGTAATTTCCTATTAATAAAAAAAGTTAGAGAAGTAGTCTAATTTCCTTTAGAATTGTTTTATCGACTTAATTATTTATAAATTATTTTAACAATGTGTATGTGTCACATTTGTTTGGAGAGAATCATAAAGTTATAGCAATCCCATGTGAAACCTCAAATTTTCTTTTATAGTGCACCATTCATGCTATATTTCTCAAAAACCTAAATTTTATATTAGATTATTTGTTTAGTTATCTAATTAACTGTTCATGTGGCACTTATCAATGGAATCTATGATATTGAAACCACCGGCTAATTTATTGGATATATGCAGTCCCATAAATTACAAAGCTATAATTAAGTTAATAATATGTTGATGGTGTTGGACCTGCCAACATTCAGGGTATCTCCCCAATAAGAAGTCCCAACTAGACCTCGAACCGTTTGGAGTAGGAGTCCCAGCAGTGGGTGGTAATGTAATGCCTTGACCGTGGTAGCGCGTAGAGATAAGTATGATAACTTTGGGTTGAATCAAGTGTGTGACCTTGCAGTGAATAAAGTGTGATGCATGGGGGTTCTAACACATGGAAGGGAAAAGGAAGTGTGCCCCTTAGAAGCTTGTAATAGTATGCATTTTGAAAGGAACACAAGAGCGGAATGACATCACAAGCTAAAATGCAGAATAGTCCACAAATTAAAGTGACAGGTTAATCGAACAACACGCATTCAAAAAGATTCATACAATTTCATACAAAGTAGTTCATAAGAAAATGTGTAAGTTAAACAGCATACATTTCTAAAGCAACCAGAATAGTCTAACTACAACAATAGCATGTGCACGAAAGCATGTTGGATTTGTTATTATTATTATAAGTGGAAGTTTCATCCATACATACACCATTGATGGCTACTAGCCCCAACATTACAATTAAGAACACATGCTCCTACAAATAATAATACTCGCTCTATGCTTTTGAGAAGCCAAGGCTTGTCACAATACTCCCAAGACTTTTCTAAGCCTAAGCCTAGCAAAAAGTTGGCTCCCAAAAGCTCGTTCTATGAGTTATGAGGTTCTATTTATAAAAAAGGGTGGGGTGACCCTTGACGTTCCCCTGTGTGACTCTTTGACTACCCTCATGACTCTTGACATTCCCCTTTGTGACTCTTTGACTACCCTCATGACTCTTCAACTTCTTTACAAATAACTCATTACATAACATGATGACCTTTCACATTCCACTAATGACACTTGGAATTTCACTTACAACATATTTACAAATAATATTTCATATTCCACATGTACCCATGTGAGACAAAATAGGCTAGAGATAGACTAACAAAACAAAACACTATGACTCCGAAGTTTGGGTAAAGACCAACTCGGGAACCTCCACTTGGTGCTTCTCAATCACGTACTCATGCCAAGATTGGTATTGTGTGGTGATGTCCCCAAACTACTTGATGTTGTCTTTCTGATAGTGGATTCTTGCCTCCATAGCATCTGGGCATATGGTCTTGGAGCTTGTATCCAACTCATCCTGAAACATGTGCAGCATGGTTTTGACCATCACAGGACCACCAATGTACTTTTGCATGTTATGTGCACTGAGCTCCAAGTCATCCCTGGTGTCCTCTCACCTTAGTTGCTCCATGTACCTGTCGATATCTAGTCAAACATGATTCTTGTGTTTAGCTTCTATGAGGGAACTGATTGACGGGATCTTGTGCGTTCTCACCATGAAATCCAAAGTCTTCTACAATCATGCATATGAGGCCTGTATGTTTGTGACGAATGGGGCGATCTTCTCATATTTCTAGATCAATATCTGGACCTTTTCTTTCTCTAGCTCTGCCTGAGGCTTCATCATCTTGGGCAAGTGAAGTGGGGCCCCTTTGTACCACATTGTCCACTCTTACACATGGGTGATGGCAGCATGTATGTTCATGAGAGTTTGAACAAACCCTTTGCTCTGTTGTTGTAGACCATGCACAGGGATAACTGCTTTATGCACGGTGATGAATCTGTCATAGAGCTTTTGCATGGTAGTCTTGAGTATTGATACTTTAGAAAGTATCGCATTCCTCATCTCTACCATTACGAAAATTATGCTCTACTCTCTAAGTTGTTCTACCTCTTACCTGGAAGACTGTAATTTCTTTACCATTTGTTCATTCTCGGCCAACACGAACTTAACATTTGAGCTCGTTGCTCCTGCATAGGCCAAGGTGGCATCGGCAAGGGTAGTTGGATGCTTTATGACATTTGACACTATCGCCCTTTCCTTCATGAATGTAGGTGACGCATAATCATCCAGAAAGTGATTCCTCCATGCCTATATAATCTTCTTCTGTAACTCGTCAAATGAAATTTTGTACACATCCATAACTGGATCATTGTTGGGTGCTCTCAGCATAAGGTCAGTGTCTTCATTTTGTGGCCCTTGCCCCAGCTCCATGCCTGTCACTTCCATCAGTTGCTCAATCTATTAAGCAAGCTCCCGATACTTCATTTGTTCACCCTCTTCTTCAGTTGTTGGTTGTTCTGACTCCTCAACCTATATGGGCGTTGTTTTTTCTATCATCGCACCTTTCCTTTCTTCTTCCACCTGTTTTTGCTTCTCTTCTCTTTCTCTCCTTCTCAGCGCTTTCTCTTCCTTCAAATTATTCTTTGTTTCCTGCAGCTTTAGTTCTGCTTCCTATAGTGTTTGCTTTTCTTTCTACTTCGCTCTTCTCTCTTTAGCCGCTACTCCTTCTTTTCCTCTATTGCTAAAGTTGCTTTCTCAGTGATAGGATTTTCTCTCATATTGTAGCTTTTCTCTACCTCTAGGTTCTCAAAAATATTCCTATTGCCCTTGTCTTGTGTTAGCTTGCTCCTTATTACTATTGTTGTTGTTGGTTCCTGCGTTGTTGCTGCCTGCAGAGTATCCTTTCAAGTTGTGGCTATACTGACCAGCTCATGGAACTTGGAGTCATTGTAACAGTACCTCCTCGTTCCAGTGAAATGTTTCGTGGATCCATGGATAGTACACCTTTGCACAGTGGTGGATAGTACACCTTCGCACCATGGGGGTCATATGGATTAAAGTCTTTGGTGCCGAAGTCGAACTTCAATATCTCCTTAGCTTCGTCATCTGCATCTTTCAAGCTTTTAATCTCGTATAACCTAATCCGTAAAGGAAGAGTGGGCCATGGTGCCTTCTTCTTCTTGTGTAGTCCTGTTGATAACCCTGTGGAAAGGTGATATGAGACCTCTTGCATGACCAACTTGTATATGGCATACCTTGGTAGAACATGTGGAGGCTTCTCTCCTCCAAACACTCTAATAAAGGTGCCATCGGGTGAGGCATACCAATCTGCAATGTTAAGTATCACCTCCATCGCTTCTTGGGACATGCAAGGTGGTTCTTGCTCAAATATCAACTTGTACAACGGGATGATGGAATGGTCAGTTAGCCTTTCCATTACTCCTCGGTAGTTGCAGTCAAAAAACGACTTGCAATAAATGTTGATGGTAATCTCTTTCGATGTCCATGTCTAGCTCATGCAGGAAACTATTGTTGGGCATAGATTGCATCCAAAAGTATGCAGACATGTAGAATCTTGTTTGCACATCCTTGGGCAAATTTCATGCATTAGTCACATGGACTTTCAACTGATAAGCCAACAAGTCCGACAAGTTGAATGGTCTTCCATCACTCACCAACTGGTCCAATACAACTACCCAACCTTCCGGAGAGGTCTTTGTGCTTTCTTGACTATATATTCGACATGCAAAGATGATCAAGAAATGGTAGGCCTTCTTGAGAAAATTTTTCTTGTAAACATGATTGGGTGTCTGTTTGAACTTTGACGACTCTTTCACCCAGCATTTGACTATATATCTCATTTCACATGGCTATGGGTGGCATAGAAAAGTGTGTCCATGTGCCTTGTTGGCTGAGGTAAATGATACATCTGATGAAAGTTCTTCGCCCTGAAGGTGGAAAGATCTATCCTGCTGGCACTGCTCGATGTCATAGTTTTTGGATCTGTGTGTGAGACAATCCAGCTAATAATGTCTACACATGGGAAGGAGGGGTACTTGCATGTAAACTTGTATAAGCTTGACCATTGGATACTGATATAAACTTATTGGTCCTCTAATTCTCCCTTGAATTCCTCTATAAAATTATCATTGATCTGCTGCCATGTCAACTTGGTGCCCTTCTCAATGAACGGTTGAGTGTCTACATAAACTTGCAAGTTAACTGACACCTACTCAACTGCTTTCCCAGTACTACTCTCAACAGTTTCCTTTGATGCAGCTCTCTTGGAGGCCATTTTAACTATAACTTCTAGAGATATTCTCAAAAACCGTTGTACCTAGAGATAGAGAGGACACTCATGGCATGCAAATGTTAGCTTAAAACCAAAAACACTTCAAGGCAAGATTAAGCAACAAACTTCGCTAATGTTGGGATAGATTGTCCAGTTCTGGTTCATAGAGGTGACTATTTACCTGCTAGAACTCTGCACTGCATAGTCCCAGTAGTCAATGGGGGAGGCTTGCTGATTGGAACCACACAATCTGCAGTTCAGTCTAGGCACATGCCAGAAAATACTGCACATTGTGCAGTCTCAGTGGCTAGGACTAGGAAGTTGGCTCCTGGAACTGCATAGTACGCAGTTGGTTCTAGGCCAAGGTAGCCTCTGCATAGTTCTAGAAGCCAAGACTTGAGCTCCCATAATGTGCAGTGCATGCAAGGGAAAGTGAGATCCAGGTAAGGGAAGCCCAAATCTACCCAAGGGGAGTGTGAAAATGAGCAAATCTAAACGATGGTGTGATGTTGAGTGAAGATTTGACTAAGTGATGATGTATGCAAATGAAACAAGTGTAGGAATTAATCAAACTAAAGGAAAATGAAGCATGCGGAGAGAGTTGTTGCAACGGTGATCATTAGTGCAAAATCGAGGTAATGCATGCGACACTTGGGAAAGGCAATGCAAAACTTAAAACAACACTTCTACAATCTAAAACAAGTTAAAATGCCAGCAGTCATCCAAAAAAATGAGAGAAACAACACTCTCACAAGCTAAATAATCAAAAGCGACATAAAAAGAGGTAAAAGATTGGAAAGGAAAAACTTACTGGGAAAAGCGATGATGATCGCACCGAAGGTTCCTTGATCTCCTTAGGAATGACAGAGCTCCAAGATTTAATGTGAAAATGAGATCTGACAGCATCGATTAAATATATTTGTTCAATTTAGGGTTTATGACGCGAAGGCCAAAAATCAAGGAAAAAGCGACACTTGGCGGCAGTTTCCAAAATAACTCAAGTGCCTCCTTCAAACTGCTAAAAATAAATCCCTCTTTCCTAGAGATGCTTTTTTTATTTTTACTTTTTTTCTTTTTCGGGAAAATTTTCCATGCATTTCTTGGAGAGATTGCATAGTTATGAGAAGGGCTAGGCAACTCGTTGGCTCATGCATTGAGCAGCTTCTGAGCAAAAGGCTTTTGTACAATTTCTGGCTAAGTGGCTCTAAGTTGCCTCTCATGCTCTGTGCAATTCTCAGCTGAAGATTTGTTGTCAACTAGCTCTGCACGATTTTGGAGCTGAAGGCTCAATGTAAGCTTGGAATGCACAATTCCTGAGAGCAAGGTTGGTTTCCCTTAAGGATTGCGCAGTTCTCTAAGGAAAGCCTAGAACAGGATGAAAACCAAGTCAAGAGATTGGCTTATGGGTTAGACATCAAATCAAGTAAGAAAGCACAAGCCATTATACAAAGGATGAGGATCAATCAAAGCACAAATACTTGGATAAGTGCAAGATGAGTTGTTAAGATTTAGAAGGGAGGCTCAAAAATGAAGCATGGGAAACTTTTTGGAGGTTGGTTGTAGCCGCTACAACATTGGCAACACACTGGTAGAACTCCAACTCTCTGTATGGACCTTGTCTCATGTAAAGAGAGTCTAACTCTTCCGGAAGTATTGTTCGATTATTCGATTGGCATAGCTCATTCACTAGCTTAGGTTACTGATGCAGTCTCCACCATTCTCTTTATCGGTAGCACACATACCAAGCCAAGACAAACCAAGTTGTTTTGATTAGTGATGAGGGATATATAAATACACAAGTAATATAGATTTCCATAGTTTTAGTTTCATCTCTGGTGTTTCTTCACTGCTAGCGAGCCTGGAAAGTACTCCGACGGAGTCACTTTAAGAACACAAGCTTTGCTTTGCTACTAGCGAGCCTGGACAATACCCCAGTAGAGTTACTTGCTTCACCCCTCTACATAGGAAGCCTTTATATTCTTTCACCTTTATTTTATTTTTACATCTTTTCATTTTTCAAATAATTGTGCATAGGCACTTATTTATTTCATGAGGCAGAAGAAGGATCCCGACTTATTGAGAAAAGAAGAGGTGGTCCCTTCAGAGAAGGATGTTTATATATACCTCTAACATACTTGTTAAGGTTTCCCCCTCTCCTTACTCTACTTGATTGAGTTGACAAGGGTTATCTGAATATAGAGAACCGATTAGAGTAGGCAGTACTAGTTAAGAGTGCAAACATCGTGGTTTCACCATGATTCTCTCTAAAAGGAAAATATTTTCCATCGGGGTATCACCGACTAGAAGAAATGCAAGATTCTCATAAAGAGAGGGAATAGACAGATAACTAAGTGTTGATAGTTGTATAAGTTCCTCTTGGATTTCACCCCACTTGTCTAAGGGTCAAACACGGTTTCATGCAGAAACTAACCTACAGGTGTGTTGGGTAATTTAATTCACTGTTAAATTACTTGCATTTATATGTCAAACTGGGTACGTGAGGTTGCGAAGTACACTACACCGTATGTGCTAGAAGATTAGCTTTCAATATTTATGCATAACTGAAATGAATTGGAAACTTCAAAAAGAAGTTAGATTCTTTAATATAAATTATGTAAGTACTAAGTATTTGGAAAGGAAATTAATGTTAAACTAGAAAAGAAAACATAAAGATTATTGATCTAAGAAAACATGAGATTTTACTCTATGAAAGCATGGAGATTTTGTTCTAAAACTTACCAACTTTAATCTATGGAATCATGAACATTTTTTTAATCTAAGAAAGCATAAACATTTAATCTATGGAAAGCATGAGTTTTTAATCTATGACAAGCATAAACAATTAATCTATGTAAAACAAACAATTCATAAGAATATGAAATAAATGGAAAGCATCTATATTATTGTCACAAATCTCCAAGGGGGCCTCCTAAGGACTGCAAGGTGTTGAAAACTCAGATCAAGAGAAGAGATTTAAATCACCAACTTCATTCAGCGTTGTGCCATATTAAAAAAATTACATTCAATGAAAAAAAAATAGAGTTATTCTCCTTCAATAAGCAGAAACAATTACAAATTAAGATCATCCTTGACATCTTTGATCCCTCCTCTCATCAAAGAGACTGCAATTTATAGAATTTTAAGATAATTACAAACTTAGAATTTTCTTAATTGAGTTTTGGTCATGAGATCAAATCAAATAAAATTTCATGGATTTTTTAATCAAAAATCAACCGAGATTTGATCAAACTTATCTCTATGCCACAAATTTTCTAAAGAATAGCTCGTTCGGGCATTTTTGTTCACTGTGCACTAAATGAAAATTTGAAAATTTTTATATTCACGTAATCTGTAAAATAAGGCTCCAAAAAACTTTGAAAATAACTCAAATGGTAATGAATTTGACAAAACTGCTTGTTGACATCCTAATTGGGCCCGTGATGAAAAAAACCCATGTTTTTTTTTTTTCTAAAATTTGCATTCGCATTCATTTGCTTAGAAAATGCGTTCGAAGTTCACTGGTCAAAATCGTTGTGTTTTTCCCTTGATCTTTTGATGGAGGTCCATATGTGCGAGCTGGGTGGAATTTGACCAATACAAATCCATATTGGAGCTTCTTGAAACCAATTCCAAGTGTTGGATTTCCTTCTAGAGTGGTGCTACTACCTCAACCATGGAAATAGCTACGGAAACTTGACAAAATGTAGCAACTTGAACTTGCTAAACTATCATTAGTAAAACCATGCAAAATTCTTCTTAATTCATTAAAAATAATGGAAATAATAATAATAAACCATGTAAACATGTATGGGGGAATTTGGTGCATTTATGAAGAAATTGGTTAAAAATGATGACAATGGGTGAATGGAATGATGCGAAAATGGATGGTTTCATCAACAAAATTATGACAAATTGGAGGCCCAACATTCCCCCACGCCAGAGATTTTGCATGTCCTAAAGTAAACAAAGCATTGCAAAGTTTCATAATCCAACCAGTTCCTTGTGTTCCTTTATTCTGTCATTTCAACTAAATCCTTGACCAAAGCTCCAAGAGAACAATATTGACCCTCTATCTCAATAAGATGCACTTTTCTCTCTCTATTTTTCAAGATTACTAATTTGGTAGCATAATTATTTGTTTCTACACTTGCTTTTTTGTCATTAGAGTAAGAAATAAGAGTTACCCATCCTCCTTTGAAAGTCAAACAACTTGAAGCCTTCACCTACGAGGCTACTCATGGATGCTATAGAGGTAGAAGTGATACCTGTTGATTTGTTTTTTCCTTAATAAAAACAACCCTTCATTATTTATTATATGAAACTTGTGTGAAAAGAAAGGATGCCCACATAGTAGCATATCCAAGTACTTGTCACTATTTTAAGCCTTTGCAAATATGACTCTTTCAATAACTTGGAAACAGCTTACAAGTTTCTTGTCACTACTTAATTGTGCTCAAATTGTTCAAGCCTTGGTAGAATACCGTATTGTGAAGAACACATCAAGACTTTTACTCCATCTATAGAATGTTCTTTCCATCCTTGTGAATTTCATCCCATTAGTATGGTTGGAAATGATCATAGATTGTAGCCCATAATGACTGGCTTATTATTATCCATGCATAGAAACCAATCCTATTTCAACAATGTTATCAAATAGTTTCCTCAAGAACTCACAAACTAATGAATGAATAAGACTTCCCTATGTGAAGATTTGACAAGATGAGTTGCACATAACACAAAATAAGAGTTGTTGATGAGGGTTATACAACTCATCAAATCCTAAAATATGTTTCCAAGTGATTTCAAGAGTGTGTTAACAAAGCCTTGTTGCAACCTTCTTGTTCTTGTGGCTTTGTACTCATCATTTCTTGGCTTCCATTAAAAATTTGAAAATAAACAAATTGAAAATTAATTTAAGTGCTCCATGTACCTTTTGATCATGTGCTACAAACATTTACCATGAAGTCAAGTTTTTCTATCTATTAAATAATTCTTTCTCTCAAGAACATCATGCTGATGGACCATTAAGGAAAGCATGGATTAACAAGAAGTGAAAGCTTAAACAAGAGACTTGTGAAAGCATAAAAGAACATCATTATGACCATGGAAAACAATGAGATGATTGCAAGGGTGGCAGGAATTTTTTGATAAATAATCAATCATAGTTTGTGGGATTGGTTGTTAAAGGGTATGACAAAATATAATGGGAGATAAATTGGAACTACATGTTTACAATAGCTTTTCATAAAAATTTCTAGAATTTTTAACAAATTAAAAAGTTTAAGGCTAGTTTTACCTCAAGTTTACCTTTTGGAATTGGAGAAGAGAACATGATCTAATGGCTTATTTGGTGTTGACTCGGCTCAGATACTCTTCTCCATGATGCGTTGACCACCACTTTGACCTTGCTCCACAAAATGTATCTTTTTCATGTAGCAAACTTGTTTTTCCAATTTCTCTCAAATGGTAAATCAAATTCTCCTTAAATTTTCTGAGATTGATACTATTAATATTATTCATCTTCCCACAAAATATCTCAGCCAATGGGTGCACGGATCTCAAGAAAAATGAGAAAATGTTGTAGGTGACAGTGTCCAATTTCTTGAAAAATACACACTGGAATTTCCTGAAATTTCGTGTATTTATTTAACCTACCTCAATGCATTTCTTATAAAAAATTTAGGACCAATGGATGCATGATTTTCAATTTATGATCAAATCAATTTATGCCCTCTTTCACCCTTCACGCTACCCAATATTGCAACAAAAACATATGCCATGAACTCTTTTTAAGGCCAAATTGAGTGTTTCAAAAGGGAAATGATGTATTTTTACCTTTTTTGCCACTACATGCCTTCATAATCCATTTTTGATGACAAAAAGGAGATATTGTGCAAAAATACCAAATTTTGTCCTAATTTGTGCAAAGTGATAAAAATTGAAAATCTGCCTTAGAACCCCACTTGAAATGCCCTTCAAAATTGCTCTTTTTAATTATTTCCATGTCTTACTCAATTTACCATATTCTAAGAAAACCAAGAATCTCAAGTTTTTTTTTTTTTTTTTGCTCCAATTTATCAAAATGTTTGGTAATTTAATTGTTGTTAAATTACTTACATAAAATTAACAATGAGGGCTAATAAACTGATGAAATGTATGTGCACTATATGTGCTAGAAGTCTTTGTCACTTATTAAATGCCTAAATCAATTTGAGTTATCAAGATGCACATGTTTCTCTATGGCTATATAAATAAACAAATTGCTTATATCAAATGAAACCAATTCTTCTCTCATTGCTTAAATATCAATTTCATCCTACTTAAAAGAAACTTCAAACTTGCTTTATAAGATCACACTCACACTTGTTTGAAATAAAATCACTCACACACTTGCTTAAAGTAAAATCACACCTGTTGTAATGAAAATCAATCACACTTGCTTAAATGAAAATCATTCTTGAAAATTACATTCATTCAAATGGAAATCATACTTGCTTTAAATAAGAATCATAACCCACACTTGTTTAAATGAGAATCACACATGTACTTAAATAAAATCACTCTTCAAATCGTACTCAGAAATAAACCTATCTCTATGAAAATTGTGATTAAAAACTACTGCAATATAAAGCTTAAATTCCTACTACTATTTTGAATTAAAATCTATCCATATGCATCTAAGATCTCTCCTTTCCTAATCAATAAAATGATTAGTTAAACAATTTCAAATCTAAAAATTGGAACCCGAATACTTCAATGAATCAACAAAATCTAAAGGAAACCTGTGCAAAAATACTAACTGTAAATAAACAAAATCCTTACTGTCTCAAGGGGGCCCTCTTACGAGAAGCAGGCAACGTTATAAATATTTCACGAAATAATTATTCACGCATTGGAATGCACAGCAAGCAATGGATTTGAAACAAAGTTTTTATATCAAAACATAGTACTTCTCAAATACAATTCTCGTCTTGTTTAGCTATGCTGAGAGGCATATTTATAAAACCCTTATGCAATAAATATTTTTAGAGCTTTATGCCTATGCTAATCAAAATCAACTATAATTATCCTAAGAGATAAGATATCGTAATCTTATTTATGATTTGCTAACAACGTAGAAAATCATGAAATGGAAAATTTGCATCTCACTTGCTTGATCTGCACCTTCCATGTCATTTGACTTATCCTTTGACTGGATTGATGAGGTGCCTTTTTCATCAATCCAACTTCTACAAATAGGAATGAATCGTTGTCCTCATTATTTTCCATCTACCCATGTGCCATGTTTCTCTGATTGAGCTCTGCAACCTATCAAACCTTGGATCTAGCTATAGAAATTTTTATCAGTTGTAGAATCATTGTAATTCGGTAGCTCAGGTAAATATTAAGTCAAATAATAAATACAAATGACACTTATGAAATATATGATGATTATATAACTGTTATGTTTCAACCTTGTAAATTTATACCCAGATTGTAACTTATGAAGGTCAAAAAGGAAGGATTAAAGTGGAAAAAGGAGTGTCAAATAGAAGCAATTTTGGGGTTCAACATTCCCCCATAGAGAAGACATTGCATGTCCTCATGCAAAATTTCAAAATTTGTAAGTCCTCCTTGTTACTGAACCACTTCAGATACTTGAGCAAGGACATCCAAATTACTTCTCCTTGATTCCTTAGCAGTGATTGTCATCCTTGGATTCTTCATCAGAATTTTGTGTTTCAGGCCCATAATCTTCCTCTTAATAAATTTGTTCTAAGCAGTCAATTTCTTATTATTCTTGTGCCACATAACAAGGTGTAATAGTATATTGTAATTTTGGGTTCTGTGGATTTCATTATGTGCCTTCACTGCTTCATTTTCCTATTTTAAATGTCTATTCAATACTTTTAACTCATAAATTTCTCGTTTGAGGGTTTCTTCAACCTAAAGATCCCTTGAAATATTTGAATTGAGTGCTTCATTTTCACTTTGAGTTGAATATGGTGCAATAAATGTGCATGTATATTTCCTTTCCAAGGACTCTATATAGTCGTAAATTTCTTGTTGTACTGGATCAATCTCTGGATTTTTACTTACTACATTAGCAATTGATGATGGAATCGGTGATGGAACTTTAGTTTCCATTTCTAAATCAACAAATTATAGGGATTTTTGAGGTTGTTCATTTATTTCTTTATTGAGCATTGCACTCCTCCTTACAAAATATGATGGCTTAGTAGCAAGGGGCTGCTCCTTAACCTTTTTCTGCTTTGTTTTCTCTTTAGATGAATTTTCTTCTTGAGTGTTGACCTCTCTTCTTCCAAAAAAAAATTTCTTAAGATTTACTAGCATTTATTCAAGAGGAGTTTCATCTTCTGAGTGTTGTTCCTATGAGTTCTCTTTTATGGTCATCTTCCTTCTACTTTTCTTTGTTTTATCACTAGGCTCTTCTATTTATGCTTCCTTCAAATGATTCCTAACTAGGAAATCTTCCCAATTGTTTCGAGTGTTTCTTAGGTGTGCTTCAATCAAGATTTCCACTAACCTATGGTGATATAAAGAACTATCTATAGATTGAATTTTCCTTTGAATTCTTTTAGCCATTTTTCTTAAACTTTGAAGCAGAAAATATGTTAAGTTAATTTCATTTCCATCTAGAAAATTCATCATTAATCTTTCATGATAAAAGAACATATTGCCAAATCCTCCTTCACAAGTTATAAAATTTTGGATGATCAACAATAGGTTTCTCCATTTATTTTTTAAAGTCGTAACTAGAATTCCCTTTTTAAATCTAGAAATTTTCATACCTAGATTTTTGAGAAAAACCCTCAATTCTCTTTCTTCAATTCCTCTATTCTTAAACCAAATTTCTCCAATTCTTGGCAATTATGTGGCTTCTGCTATGAAGGATTATGTCAATACCAACTTTATGTCCCTGATTTCTGCTTCAATGTCGTCATACACCCTAGCAAAAGATTTTGTTACCTCCTTCTCATGGCCATCGAATTTCTTCACAAATTTCAACCATCGAGCTTGTTGCAGCATTTGTTTGACCTATAGGTAACCCTCCTGAAACCTAATTCCATTCGGCTCTAACTTCAAAATGACTTCCATGACAGAGGAATTTTAACCCACAATCGCTCTTTTTGACAAGTTAAAGGAATGAGAAGGAATTTGAGTATGAGACGAGTAAGGAAAACAAATTTTTAAGTGAAGTAAGTCTCGGCACTAGAACATGGCTAAATGAGATGGAGGCGTTCAGCATGCAGAGGAATGATGAGCGGAGAAGTGAGGTGAAGTTTGAATGATATCAAGATTTTAAGTCTTCCTCAGTCAACAAGACATTGATATTTTTGCTAGAATCAAAGTCGTGTTGAATCAATTAAGGGTAGTCATTACTCAACATGGCAGTAGCAATGGTTATCCATCATTTAATTCCATATTTCAAATGTTTTTCCTTTATTATATAACTCAATATTTACATACATTTTCTCCCTTGTCTTACTTCTTTTGAGTTATCTTCTACAGGTTGTCAAGTTGCTTCAGCTCCAATATTCATTGAAATTTTGCATTTACCATCATTTCCATTTGCTCTGGTCATAATCTGTCAGTCCAACTGCAGAATTTTGTTAGAGCTACAGCTTGTTGACAATTTTGTAGTTGTATTATTTCAAAACAAAAAAAGAGGAATAAAAAGAAAATGGGACTAGAATAGGGAAAAGAAAATCTAAGTAGCCAAGAATTCTTGGTTTTCAACTTGGATTTTCTGTGTAAACATGCTAACAATGTTGGTTTTCATGTTTATACAATTTTATTTTTATTTGTTTTTTATTTGATTTTTATATTCTTTTTTATTATATTATATATATAATATATATATATATATATATATATATATTATATATATATATCTTATATATATATATATATATATATATATATATATATATAATATATATAGAGAGAGAGAGAAGAGAGAGAAGAGAGAGAGAGAGAGAGAGGGAGAATTAAAAGACTAAGTTGGAGAGAACGAAGAGTCTTCCTTAACCAACTTTAAATCAAAATTGCCTTGCAGATCCTTTATGAATTCCTCCTTTGTTAATAGTTTATGATATACTCGTAATCTATGACCATTTACAAGGAAGGTCACCTTCTCTTCATCAATAGTTCTGATTCTAACTGCTCCAATATCAAAGACAGTTTCAATCTCATATGGACGAAGTCAATGAGTTTGAAATTTCCCTTAAAAATCCTTAAATTTTGAATCAAAATGCAATGTCCAATCACCAAGCTGAAATTTCCTTTCTTTGATAAAATTATCATGCCACCTATATCTTTGTTGCTACACTATATTAGTTATTTGAATAGCATCTTGTCACATCTCATCAAGGTCATTCAATTGTTCTATTCTTTGTCTTTGGGCTTCTAATAAATTAAGACCCAATTTGGTTGTTGTTTTAAAAATCTTTATCTAGAACTCAGTAGGAAATAGGACTTGTTTTCCATAAACAAGTTCATAAGGAGTGTGGCTAGTTGTATTTCTCCATGTGGTACAATATGCCCACAAATTTTTTGGAATCTTTTCTACCCAATCTGCAAATGCATAGCTTTGGTAAGAATTGCTTCAATTAATTTGTTGTTAGATTCAACTTGTTTGTTGGCTTATGGATGGCATGGATTGACCATCTATGTTTGATTTTGTATTCCTCCATTATCTTTTGTACCATCTTGGATGTAAATTGAGTGCCTCGATCTGTCACAACTCCCCTTGGGACACCAAAATGAGTGAAAATATCCTCAAAAAAATGAAACTACAGCATTTCTAGTAGCAGAAGGAAGTGCTTTAGTTTCTATCCATTTTGTGACATAATTTGTACAAACAAGAATATACATTTTTTTATCTTAATGGTGGATTGATTGGACCAACAAAATCTAAAGCCCATTTTTCAAAGGGTTCAATAAGCACCTGAGGCTGTAAAGGCATTTCATCTGAAGGAACAAGTTTTCCCATTCTCTTACAACTATCACATCTCTTAACATATTCCTTGGCATCCTTAAACAAGGAAGGCCAATAATATCCTAAGAGAAGGAATTTATAAGTAGTTCTTTTATCAGTGAAATGTCCTCCGCATGGCTCATCATGACAAGCCTTCAATATCTCTGGTAATTCATCTTCTCTGACACATCTTTGAATGATTAAATCAGGTCATGTTTTGTACAATTATTCATTTATCGATGAATAAGATGCACTAGTTTGAATAAACTTTCTTTCCTCTCAAGGAGACAAATATGGTGGTAACTTCCTTGTAGCCAAGTAATTAGAAATATTTGTAAACCAAGGAGATTTAATAGATACTACAAAAATATATTCATCGGGAAAATTATCTTCTATAGGAACATCGATATTATCATTTTGAATCCTAGATAGAAAATCAGCAACTGTATTTTTTTTCCATGTCTATCCAAAATAGTAATATTGAATTCTTGTAACAACAATAACCATCTTGTAATTATGCCATTAGTGATTGGTTTATTCATTAAATATCTAATTATAGAATGATCTGTGTGTATGAAAGTTTCATAACTAGTGATGTAATGCCTGAATTTATTGATGGCATGGACAACAGCTAAAAACTCTTTTTATGTTACAGTGTAATTTAACTCTGCAGGAGTAAAATTTTCACTAGTGTAATAAATGGCATAAGGAGTTAAATCCTTTTGTCCTGATACAGTCCTAAATTTGTATCAGAGGCATCAATTGAAATGTGAAAAGGTAGTTTCCAATTTGGTCATCTTAGAATGGGTTCTTTAGAAATATTTTCTTTCAATGTTTCAAAAGCTTTTTGGCAATCAAAATTCCAAATGAATTCACAATCTTTTCTGAGTAATTTGAAAAGTGGAGAGACTATTTTTGTAAAATTTTCTGTGAATCTTCTATAATAGCCAATAAAACCAAGAAAACTTCTAACATCTCTTTGACAAGTTGGAATTGATAATTTAGAAATAACTTCTACTTTAGATGTATCCACTCTAATTCCATTTCCTAAAATATGGTGTCCTAAAACAATTCCCTCACTAAACATCATAAAAAAAATCATGACTTAATGATAGATTTGCTTCTTTACATCTAATGAGAACTTTTTCCAAATTTTTAAGAGCTTCTTCAAAACAATTTCCATAGACAGTAAAATCATCCATATAAACTTCTACACAATCATGAATTATGTCAGAGAAAATGCCTAAAATTTCCCTTTGGAATGTTCCAGGTGCATTACATAACTCAAAAGGAAGTACTCAGTAGGCATAGGTTCCCCATGGATAGGTAAAAGTGGTTTTATCTTGATCTTCTGGAGTTACTTGGATCTTGTTATATTCACTAAAACCATACAAGAATGAAAAATATTTCTTTCTTGCCAATCTATCTAAAACTTGATTAGCAAAAGGAAGTGGAAAATGATCTTTTAAAGTAGCTTTGTTCAATTCCATATAGTCAATTCATACTCTCCATTTTGCATTCTTTTTAGGAACAATTACCAATGGTGAAACCCACTGGCTATCTGATATCGGATAAATGAAATTCACATTTAACCATTTTTGTAGTTCCTCTTTAAAAATCTCCCTTAGATTTGGATTCATTCGTCTCTGAGGTTGTCGGATTGGTTTGGAATTTTCTTCAATATAGATATGATGTATACAAGTATTGGGATCAATTCCTTTCATGTCAGTGTATTCCATGCATAAGCAAAAGAATGTTCTTGTAACATCTTTATTAATTGTTTCTTTTGAAATTCTTCCTGATTATTATTGATGTTCAAAGTTTTTTCTATAAAGATTTCTATTAAATAAATGCCAAAATTTTCCATAGAATGTAAAGACAATTGACGAGATGATAGATATTAAATATTACATTGTTCTTGAAAACGTTGATTAGGTTCACAATATGAGTAAGATTCATTATTTTCTATTAAATTCAAAATTTGATCTTCTTCATCTATTTGTGAAGTAACAAAGATTGGTCATATATCAATATCATCATCTATCCATTCTTCACTTTCTACCTCTATTGTTGTTTTTGCAGGAGGATATAATGTGAATTTATTTGTTGAACTTCCATAAAAAATAAACATATCACCGGATCTACAACTTATAAAAGCATCAGTTGTAGCTAATCATGGTCTTCCTAGAATTAGTGGATGTCCTCCTAAATTATTCTTGGGTGTCAAAATTATAAATTCAACAGGATATTCCCAACAATCTAAGGACACAAATACATCTTCTAACACACCATCATGTTTTATAACAGATCTATCTGCTAATTGCAATAATGTAGGTGTATATTGAAGATTATGAAGTTTCAATTGATTCATAGTTTATTTATTCATGATGTTTATAGATGCTCCTAAATCAATTAATGTATTTGGAATTTCAATACCATTGATGTGTGTTTTCACAATGGGACTTCCTGGATCAAGATATTTTTGAATTGTTTCTTTTCCCATCATGATATCTGCAATTTTTCCAACTAATTGAATTATTTTGACTTCTTTCCTCTTTCTTCCTGGTCTTTTAATACTTAACTCCCTAATTGTCTTTGTAAATATTGGTATTTCTTTGATAGCTTGTAACAAAGTAATTTGTATGAAAACATTCTTCGGATCATCTATCACATCATAATCAAGTAACATAATCTGTTTTTCTACCCCTTTATCAATTTTCAATCTTTCAGGAAAAGGTGGTGTTTAAACAAAAACTATAGGTTGTTCTATGATCGGAGTTGATTTTATTGGGATATCATCAAAATATGTAGGGGTGGTTTTTTTATTATATATTTTTCATCTTGATGAAGAGATTTCTCTTCCTCTAAGAGATTTTCTTTTTCAGATTCTTGAATAACAATTGATGGTGACTTCTTTTCCAATACTCTACCAAATCTAAGTTGGACATTTTTTAGATCTAATGGAGTTATCATGTAGGTTTGGAAATTTTGTCCTTCCACATTGTAAACAAGTTGTGAATTTTATTATTATTCGGGTTTGGAAGTGGTTGAGTAGGTATTTGATTTGGTCTTTGAGGAAATGGTAATGAAAGTTGTGGATTTAGATTCTCAGGTTTCGTTGATTGAATAGGCTGAGGAAAATATTGTGGTGGAAAAACAGAGTAGGGTTATTGATATTGAAGATATTGAGGTTACTTGCCATAAGGATTTTTCTATCCTTGTGCCCAAGGTTGAGGCCAAGATTGCCAAGGCATGGGTGCATTCCAATTGCTTTGTGATGGTTGTGAAAATGTTTGAGTGTTAAAACCTTGGGCCATATTTGGGTTTGAATTTTGTCGTGGTCTCCTAGCAATAAAACAGAGGGGTTCTACTTGATTTGTTATTATTTCATCTTGATAGACAACTTTAAGACCTGGTATTGAAAGACATTCCTTTGTATCATGATTTTCTGCACATATAACACAGGTTTATACACTTTTTAAGTCAAGAGGGCATTCTCTCAAAGCATGTTTCTTTCTACATTTTGGACAAAAGATAGATAATGCAACATTTTCAGCCTTTTTCTTGTTTTGTACTTTAAGGGTATCTATTTGTTCACTAAGACTCCCCAAAATATCTATTTTAGAATTTTCAAGCAAATTGCCTAATTCATCCCCACTTACTTTCTCGGCTACAGATTTATTAATCCTAGACATGATAGGGTCTCTCGAATTTTTCTCAGTTCTTGCTTTACCTCTTGAAATGTGTATGCACAGTTCACAAAACTCTTGAAATGAAAATTGAGAGACATCTCCTTTTCCCACTAGGTTAAGAATATCAATACATTCATTCTTTATAGCATTTAGTAGGACAGTTTTAAATGTGTATGATCCTAAATTATGCAATTTATATCTTTTGACATTATAAGTAAATCTCTCCACAAATTCTTCTAGGCTTTCATCCTCTTTTTTGTTCATCTTAAAGACTTGATTTCTAAGGTCATGGTGTACGAAATAATATTTATATTTTTCCAAAAATACTATTTTCATATCATCCCATGTCCTTATAGAATTTGCTCCTAAAGTCATGAACCATTTAAGAGCTTTATCCTTCAATGTTGCCGGAAACAAATTCAATTTTTGAATGTGTAATGAGTAGCCATAAGATCTACAAATTATTTCAAATTCAAAAAGAAAGGTTTTCATGTCTTCTGATCTCATACCTTTGAAGTTAGGAAGTACGGATGGAGGGATGTTCTTCATATGAACATTGACATTAGTTTCTTGAATGGGAAATCAAAAAGGATATTCCTCGTTGTCATCATCTCCATCTATTTCTTCAACCTATTTTTTTTACCTCTTCATCTACCTGCAAAAATAAGAATTCATGATGTAGACTATGATGTGGCACTTTCTGCACCACGTGATATAGTGGGGGTGGTAGGTGATTGAATCTTTTTTTAATGAATCTACTTCTATGACATACTAAAATAAAATTAGTCTTATGCAACTAAGAATGAGATGCAATTGAAATATAACACCTATGTATACTTCTCGAGCAACGGTGCCAAAATGTTTGGTAATTTAATTGTTGTTAAATTACTTACATAAAATTATCAACCAGGTCTAGTAAACTGATGAAATGTATGTGCATTGTATGTGCTAGAAGTCTGTCACTTATTAAATACCTAAATCAATTTGAGTTATCAAGATGCACATGTTTCTTTATGGCTATATAAATAAACAAATTGCTTATATCAAATGAAATCAATTATTCTCTCCTTGCTTAAATAACAATTTCATCCTACTTAAAAGAAACTTAAAACTTGCTTCATAAGATCACACTCACACTTGTTTGAAATAAAATCACTCACACACTTGCTTAAAGTAAAATCACACCTATTGTAATGAAAATAAAACACACTTTCTTAAATGAAAATCATTCTTGAAAATTACATTCATTCAAATGGAAATCATACTTACTTTAGATAAAGATCATAACCCACACTTGTTTAAATGAGAATCACACATGTACTTAAATAAAATCACTCTTCAAATCCTACTCATAAATAAATCTATCTCTATGAAAATTGTGATTAAAAACTACTACAATATAAAGCTTAAATTCCTATTGCTATTTTGAATTAAACTCTATCCATATGCATCTGAGATCTCTCCTTTCCTGATCAATAAAATGATTAGTAAAACAATTTCAAATCTAAAAATCAGAACCTGAATACTTGAATGAATCGACAAAATCTAAAGGAAATTTGTGCGGAAACACTAACTGTAAATAGACAAAATCCTTACTGTCTCAAGGGGGCCCTCCTATGAGAAGCAAGCAATGTTATAAAGCTTTCATGAAATTATTATTCACACATTGGAACACACATCAAACAATGGAGTTGAAACTGAGTTTTTATATCAAAACATAGTACTTCTCAAATACAATTCTCATCCTGTTTAGTTATGTTGAGAGGCATATTTATAAAAGCCTTATGCAATAAATGTTTTCAAATATTTACACCTATGCTAATCAACATCAACTATATTTATTTTTAGAGATAAGATATTGTAATCTTATTTATGATTTGATAACAACGTAGCAAATCATGAAATGGAAAATTTGTATCTCGCTCACTTGATCCGCACCTTCCACGTCATTTGACTTATCCTTTGACTGAACTCATGAGGTGCATTTTTCATTGATCCAGCTTCTACACATAGGAATGAATCGTTGTCCTCATTATTTTCCAGCTACCCATGTGCCCTGTTTCTAGGATGGAGCTCCACAACCAATCGAACCTTGGATCTAACTGCATAAACTTTTATCAGCTAAAACATCACCGTAATTATGTATCTTAGATAGATATTAAGTCAAATAATAAATAAAAATGACACTTACAAAATGTATGATGATTATATACCCATTATGCTTCAACCTTGTAAATTGATACCTAGATTGTAACTTATGAAGGTCAAAAAGGAAGGATTAAAGTGGAAAAAGGAGTGTCAAAAAGAAGCAATTTTGGGTTCAATAGGGTGCACAAGAAAACAAGCAAAGGAAAGAAGTAAGATGAAACAAAATAAGCATATCAAGAAACAAAACAAGAAAGAAAACACTACTCCTACTCCTAAGCTAAGTAGAGCATGGGCCAACTCACATGAAGTAATATTTCCAATGTAGTTGTCGACGCATTGATTGGCCCATGTAGGCGACAGCATGATTGATAAGAAAGGTATTCAAGAAAACCAACATACAAGAAATATAAAACAATTCCAACCAAATCGTTCAAAGCTTGAATGCATCCATAGCAAAGAAAAAATGAAATCACATAAAAGGCGCTATGCAGATGTATCATGGTGTCCTATCACAGTACCTGTGGAACACAAGAATGTACACACCTTCAAACTTGAGAAACGGCCAAACATGAAGAAAGAAGAAAACTTATGTTTCGCAATAGTGCTTTCTATGTAGGACTCCTCCAATGCATGATCAATAGGATCATTTGATTATGGTGGAGGATGTGAAAACTGTGAAATGGATTGATTTTCAACGTGAACAACAGAGTGATGAGGAGCTTGGACATATTCAATAGATTTCTGATCGGAAGTGGAACTAACCTCAAGGCTACAAGAACCTGATATAACCATCAGCTTGGTCTGAAGAGCCTCAACAGCTTGAGGGGTTTCCACTTCATCAAAAGATGGATCATCAAAGACTAGTGGCTTAGAAAGATCAGAAGTAGGCAAATCAGAATCGTGATCAGATGAATGAGTGAAAAGATCATGATAGCCACAACCAAAAAATTCAAGATGGACTACAACATCCTCATGATCTAACAAATCATAGAGAGGGTGTGATGAAAAACAAGAATTTTCTCCCTCTAATTTTCTGGAAAAGTAAGATGATAGATTGGGTGGATCTGGGAAGAAATATGTGTCCTCTCCACAATCAATTGAAAGATTGGCATCCCACATGTTTTGTGAATAATCAGAAGTGGAGACATCCGAAGATGAATTTTCACAAAATGGAATAGAAATGGCAGAATCGTGGAAGATGCCAGGATAAAGTTGACAAGGTGCAGACGGAAGGAGGTCATCCTTCACCACAGATTCTTTTTCACACTCCCACACATACTCATCAAAAATGATAGCGCAGTTTGGTTGTTAAACATCGACTCTGTCCAAAAATTGATCCTCGTGAACATCACATGTGAAATCTGGAATGGATGAACACAACACACCAAAATCTGGAGAATCAAAGGAACCAAAGGACATAGGTTGAGTGGATGATACCACGTGACAACCATCATGCTTGTAGTCCAAATCTGCACAGAAATCCTGAGCAAGTGGGGTAGGAGGCCCATGGTGACAATTCAATAGGTGGAATCACAACTTCTCCCACCTCGACCTGCAGAGCTAGATTTTTTTTTTGGGAAGGGACAGAGGGTCAATTGGGATATCAACTTTGTTTGTCTCATATTTCTAAGCTCTAACACCGAGGTATATTGGGAGAGATTCGGAAGTTTCTAACTCGTGTTGATTCTCAGAGATGTGAACAAGATCTTGAAATATTCCCTCCAAAAAGATTTTGTCAACTTCATCTTCAGGAAATTCAAAATAATAATGAAGAAAGTGATCATAAAAGTGCTCAAGAGATTCATCAGGTACTTTTCACAATTTTAAAATTTTTTGATGGAGTGCTTTGTGGTCATAAAAAATGAAAGCACGTCTTAATTCTCTGATCATGTGATCGAAAGAGTGTATAGAGGTTGCGGGCAATGTGTGGCACCATTGCTTTGCATGCCCTTTGAATGTGAAAGCGAACAACCCACATGTATTGTCATCTGAGGAGACAACATGCTTGCCACAAAAGCCAGCAAAGGCAATTGTGTGCCTAAACAGGGGTGTTCCATTATCGCCATTAAACTTATACTTCAACAAGTCATCTATAACATCCACCGACACATTGAAATCAGCAGCGTGAGATAAACATGTCAAAGTTCTCATTTGGACATAACCCATGAAAGACATGCAGAAATTCAAAACAAACTTCAAGGGATCAGCTTGTCATTTGGCCCTCCTTCTAGTGCCAAAAATGTTGATGGTGTTGGACCCGCCAACATTCAGGGGATCTCCCCGATAAGAAGTCTCAACTAGACCTCGAACCATTTGGAGTAGGAGTCCCAGTAGTGGGTGGTAATGTAATGCCTTGACTACGGTAGTGCACAGAGATGAGTATGATAACTTTGGGTTGAAGAAAGTGTGTGACCTTACAACGAATCAAGTGTGATGCATGGGGGTTCTAACATACGGAAGGAAAAAGGAAGTGTGCCCCTTAGAAGTATGTAATATTACGCAGCTTGAAAGGAACACACAAGCGAAATGACATCACAAGCTAAAATGCGGAATAGTCCACAAATTAAAGTGACGGGTTAATCCAACAACACGCATTCAACAAGATTCATATAATTGCATACAAAGTAGTTCATAAGAAAATGCATAAGTTAAACAACATACATTTCTAAAGAAACTAGAATAGTCCAACTACAATAACAACATATGCATGAAAGCATGTTGGCTCTGTTATTATTATTATAAGTGAAAGTTACATCCATACATACACCAATGACGGCCATTAGCCCCAATAGTGGAACATTACAGTCAATAACACCTGCTCCTCCAAAGAAGTATACTTGCTCTACGTTGTGGAGAATCCAAGGCTTGTCACAATACTCCCAATCCTTTTCTAAGCCTGAGCCTAGCCAAATGCTTGGCTCCCAAAAGCTAGTTCTATGAGTTATGAGGTTTTATTTATAACAAAGGGTGGGGTGTCCCTTGACATTTCCCTTTGTGATTCTTTGAAAACCCTCATGACTCTTCAAATTTTTTACAAATAACTCATTACATATCATGATTACCTTTCACAATCCACTAATGACACTTGGAATTTCACATACAACATATTTACAAATAATATTACATATTTCACATGTACCCATGTGAGACAAAATAGGCTAGAGACAGCCTAACAAAACAAAACACTATGACTCTGAAGTTTGGGGAAAACCAACTTTGAAACCTCCACTTGGTGTTTCTCGGTCATGTACTCATGCCAAGCTTGGTATTGTGTGATGATGTCCCGAAACAGTTTAATGGTGTCTTTCTGATAGCAGACTCTTACCTCTATAGCATATGGGTATATGGTCTTTGAACCTATATCCAACTCATCCTAAAGCATGTGTAGCATGGTGTTGACCATGATAGGACCACCAATGTACTTCTGCATGTTATGTGCACTAAGCTCCAAATCATCCCTGGTGGCCTCTCGCCTTAGCTTCTCCATGTACCTATCAATCTCTAGTCGAACTTGGTTCTTATGTTTAGCTTCGGTGAGGGAACTGATTGATGGGATCTCATTCGTTCTCACCATGACATCCAAAATATTGTACAACCATGCATATGAGGCCTATATGATGCTGATGAATGGGGTGATTTTCTCATAGTTCTAGATCAACATTCGAACCTTTGCTTTCTTCAGCTCTTTTTAAGGCTTCATCATCTTCGGCAAGTGAAGCAAGGCCCCTTTGTACTGCATTGTTCACTCTTTCACATGGACGATGGAAGCATGTATGTTCCTGAGAGTTTGAATAAACTCTTTGCTCCACTGTTGTAGGCCATGCACATGGAAAAATTCTTTATTCCCAATGAGGAATATGTCATAGATATTTTGCACGATAATCTCAAGAGATGATACTTCAGCAAGTATCACTTTCTTCATCTCTGCCATTGTGGAAACTACACTCTTCTCTCTAATTTGTTCTACCTCTTGCCTGGCAACCTGCAAGTTCTTTGCCATTTGTTCATTCTCAGCCAACAAGAACTTAAAATTTGAGCTCGTTGCTCCTGCACAAGCCAAGTTGGCATCAGAAAGGGATTTGGATTCTTTCTAACATCTCACACTATCACCCTTTCCTTTATGAATGTAGGTGACACATGATTATCAAGAAAGTGCTTCCTCCACACCTATACAGTATTCTTCTGTAACTCATCAAACGAAAGATTATACACATCCATAACCAGATCATCATCAAGGAGAACATCCTCTCCTTTCTTGCTCAGGACTGGTTCCAACACTAAAGGTTGTGGAGATTAAGAGGTGACCTCAGGTGCTCTCGGCATAAGGGCAGTGTATTAATTTTTTGTCTCCCTTCCTAACTCCATGTATGTCACTTCCATCAGTTTCTCAATCTGTTGAGCAAGCTCTCCATCCTACCTTTGTTCACCCTCTTCTTCAGTTGTTGGTTGTTCTGACTCCTCAACCTATATGGGTGTTGTTTTCTCTGTCATTGCTTCTTGCCTTTCTTCTTCCACCTGTTTTTTCTTCTCTTCTCTTTCTCTCCTTCTCAGATCTTGCTCTTCCTTCAACATCTTCTTTGTTTCCTACAACTTTAGTTTTGCTTCCTACAGCCTTTTCTTTTCTTTCTTCATTCGCTCTTCTCTCTTTACTCATTGCTCCCTCTTTGCCTTTGCTACCAAATCTTCTTTCTTGATGATAGGATCTACTCTCATCTTGTATCTTTTCTCTGCCTCTGGGTTCTCGGCAATCTTCCTCTTGCCCTTGTCCTACGTTGGCTTGTTTTTTATTGCTGTTATTGTTGTTTATTCCTGTGTTGTTGCTTCTTACAGCACAGCCTTCCAAGTTGTGGCTATACTGACCAGCTCGTGGAGCTTGGATTCATTGTAACAGTACTTCCAAGGGTCCTCCTCGTGCCAGTGAAATGTCTCGTGGATCCATGGATAGTACACCTTCGCACAGTGGTTCTTGCAAATAACATGGGGGTCATATGGATTAAAGTCTTTAATGCCAAACTCAAATTTCAATATCTCCTTAGATTTTGCATCTGCATCTTTCAATCTCTTAATCTTGTATAACCCGATACGCAAAGGAAGAGCAGGACATGGTGCTTCTTCTTCATGTGCAGTCCTATTGATAACCCCGTGGAAAGGTGATATGAGACCTCTTATATGACCAATTTGTTTATGGCATACCTTGGTAGAACATGCGGAAGCTTCTCTCCACCAAACACTCTGATATAGGTGCCACCAGGTGAGGCATACCAACTGCAATTGTTAAGTATCGCCTCCATCACTTCTTAGGACATGCAAGGTGGATCCTGCTCAAAGGTAAGCTTGTACAACAGGATGATGGAATGGTCAATCAGCCTTACCATTACTCCTCAGTAATTGCAGTCAGAAATAAACTTGCAATAAATGTTGACAGAAGTCTCTTTCGGTGTCCATGTCCATCTCACGCCAGGAAACTATTGTTGGGCACAGATTGCATCCGATAATTATGCAGAAATGTAGAATTTCACTTGCGCATCCTTGGGCGGATTCCGGGTGTTAGTCACATGGACTTTCAACTGATAAGCCAACAAGTCTGACCATTTGAATGGCCTTCCATCACTCACAAACTGGTCCAATACAACTACCCAACCTTCAAGAAAGGTCTCTTTGCTTTCTTGGTCATAAATTCGGCATCAAAGATGATCAAGAACTGGTAGGCCTTCCTAAGAGACGTTTTCTTGTAAACATGATTGGATGTATGTTTGAAATTTGACGGCTCTTTCACCGAGAGCTTGACTATATCTCTCGTTTTCACCTAGATGTGGGTGGCATAGAAAAGTGTCTCCATGTGCCTCGCCGGCTAAGGTAAATGATACATCTGATGAAATTTCTTCACCCTGAAAGTGGAAATCTCTATCCCACTGGAACTGCTCAGTTTCATAGTTTCTGGATCTGTATGTGAGATAATCTAGCTAATAATGTTCACACATGGGAAGGCAGGGTACCTACATGCAACCTTGTATAAGCCTAACCGTTGTTTAGTGATATAAACTTGACTGTAGTCTAAGTCTTCCTTGAAGTCCTCTGCAAAAGTATCCTTGATCTATTTCCATGTCAACTTGGTGCCCTTCTCAATGAATAGCTGAGTGTCTGCATAAACTAGCAAGTTAACTAACACTTTCTCAACTACTTCCGTAGTAATACTCTCGACAGTTTCCTTTGGTGCAACTCTCTTGGAGGTCATGTTAACTGTAAATGCTAGAGAGATGCTCAACAACTGGTGTACCTGGAGATAGAGAGGACACTCATGGCATGAAAATGTTAGCTTAAAACCAAAAGCACTTCAAGACAAGATTAATCAGCAAACCAAGCTAATGTTGAGACAGATTGTGTAGTTTTGGTTCATACAGATCAGTAAGGGAGGCTTGTTGATTGGAACTATGCAATGTGTAGTTCAGTCTGGGCACAGGCCAGAAGAGACTACACATTGCATAGTCTTAGTGGCCAGGATTTGGAGGGTGGCTCTTGGAACTACACAGTGCACAGTTGGAGCCAGGCCAAGGTAGCCTCTACACAGTTCTAGAAGCTAAGGCAGAGACCTTGAGCTCCCAAAATGCACAGTGCATGTAAGGGAAAGAGAGATCTGGGAAAGGGAAGCCCAGATCTGCACAAGGGAAGTTTGAAAACGAGCATATGTGAAGGATGGTGTGATGTTGAGTGTAGAGCTGACTAAGTGATGATGCATGCAAAAGAAACAAGTTTGGGAATCGATCAAATTGAAGGAAAATGAAGAATGTGGAGAGAGTCGCCGCAACAGTGAATGTTAGTGCAAAAATAGGGTAATGCATGCGACACTTGGCAAAGGCAATGAAAAACTTAAAACAACACTTCTACAATCTAAAACAAGTTAAAATGTTAGCATTCATTCAACAAAATGAGTGAAACATCACTCTCAAGGGCTAAACAAGCAAAAGCAACAGAAAAAGCGGTAAAAGACTAGAAAAGAAAAACTAACCCTGAAAAGCGACAACGATCGCACCGAAGGTTCCTTGATCTCCTTGGGAATGAAAAATCTACAAGATTGAATGTGAAAATGAGCTCTAGCATCATTGATTAAATAAATTTGGTCAATTTACGGTTTATGACGCGAAGGCCAAAAATCAAGGAAAAAATGACACTTGGCGAGAGTTTCCAAAATAACTCAAGTGCCTCCTTCAGACTGCTAAAAATAGATCCCTATTTCCTAGGGATGCTTTTTCACTTTTTGATTTTTTTTCTTTTTCAAGAAAAATTGCCATGCGTTTCCCAAAGAGATTGTGCAGTTCTGGAAGGACTGGGAAGCTCAATTGTTCATGCACTGAGCAGCTTCTGAGCAAGATGCTTTTATGCAATTTCTAGGATGAGTGGCTCTGGGTTGCCTCTCATGCTCTACACAATTACCCAACTGAAGGTTGGTTGTCAACTAGATCTATACAATTTTGTATCTGAAGGTTCACTATCAGCTTGGACTAAGAAATTCCTAAGAGCAAGGTTGATTTCCCTCAAGGATTGTGAAGTTCTCTAAGGAAAGCCCAGAATAGGATGAAAACCAAGTCAAGAGATCAGCTTGTGGGTTAGACAGCAAATCAAGTAAGAAAAAACAAGCCATGATACAAAGGTTAAGGCTCAATCAAAGCACATGTACCTGGATTAGTGCGAGATAAGCTACTAAGATTTAGAAGGGAGGCTCCAAAAGGAAGCATGGGAAAAATTTTGGATGGTGGTTGTAGCCACTACAACTTATCCAGGTGGATATTGGTGGCCACCTGCCAAGTCCACCTGGACCCCCACCTCAACATTTTCAGTTTCCTTAATTATAGCGCAGTTTTACTATTTTAGAGCAGTTTTTCGGGTCCTGAACTTCCGGAGCCGTTTTGAGGCCCTAAACGACGTTTTTTTGGAAATCTTGCTCCGCGATTATTTGGATAAAAAATTGTCTTTCCCATCATAGTCCTCAGAGAGATCTTTCCAACGGGCTATCATGCGCGTCAAACGGAGATCGTATGCCAAAGTTACGACCCCGGGAAAGTTGATGTACCAATTTACCCAAACGGGGCCCATAGTTTGCCGTTTCATCTTCCAGGGTTAGGTTTTGGAATGTGAAGGGTTTTTCCATTGTTTCTCAACAATAAATAGGCCTT
>APFE030012429.1:0-16988 GCA_000404065.3 Pinus taeda
TGCTCAGGAAAATGAAGGATTGAAAGGGTGTACCATACAAATTATGTAGACTTTTTTTGCCAATAAATAAAATAGAAAACTCAACATCCATCACACCAAAACATAATCTGTATTCTTATACTGGGAAGTCACATAAATTCAAGAAAAACACAGATCTCAACATGGTTCATTGCTATAATCTACAAATGGGACCAATTCTTGCCAGCCTATGTGAGATGATGAATGTAACAATAGAATCTTAGAATCCCAATTGATTTCAAATGTGTCATGTATACATGGAATCTGTGCATGTGTAGAAGTATATTGGTGAACACACTTTATGAAACTATGTAATTGGCCCAATATCTGGGCCCTTAAGAAGTATAGAATATTGCTTTCCAGGCTATATAAAATATCCATAGTCACACCACATAAATAAGTGTATAATAGCTTCCATATAAGTTATCAATATTTTTCAACCCAAAATGCTTGTGATGAACAAAAAGAGAGTCGTACATGATTTCCAACAAATAAAATGGCAAACTCAACATCCAACACATCGGAATAGAATTTGTTAATGTGAATGTTGGGAAAGCACATAAATTCAAACAAAATAGCTTAAAACATTATTCATCACTATAATATACACATGGAAGCAAATCTTACCAACCTTGTTATCAGCACTGAATCCCAACCTAAAAGTTAATAAAGGACATTTCTGATGTTTTGAGCACGTCATATATCTAACTAAGATTTTCAGTGCCAACACCAGACAATGGAAATTGGCTAGCAAATTATTCAACCCGCTTTTTGACATCAACAATGTTATTTCGTAACTGGAAATTGTCTGACTTAATAAATTCTATAAAATCTTTTAATTTTGTATTTTTCACAAAGCTCTTAGCATTAATGACTATCTGTACCCCCTCATGGATAAAATTTGCAACCTTAATAAGGTCATCCTCAAGAAGCCCACGGGTGGTTACTGCAGGAGTCCCTATGCGTAGACCACCAAGAACCATAACACTTTTATCACCTGAAAATGTAAGGTATTAAAGTAAGCTATATCATCCCATGGAGAAAGGAAAATCAATGAATCCCTTACATCTAAATATACAAAGAAAATTTCATGTAACCTGGTACAAAATTCTTTTTCAATGTGATAGAAGCAACATCCAAAATGTCCTCTACTCTTACACCGTTAATACCCTGTCCAAGCCCATTAATATACACCATGTTACATTCAACCAACTACATCCAATAGAAATCAATATACAAGTAGGTTGTGTACTCTAGCATATGAACAAAGGATCCTTACCAAGGGCCTCAAATCAACTAGAACTAGGTGATTTTCACTACCACCAGATACCAAATTGTAACCTGAATCCATTAGGCTCTTTGCAAGGGCTCAAAAATTTGCTACAACTTACTAAAACTATTTTACCTTTGATAAGAAACAAAATCCATTCAAAAAATAATTCACATGCATGAATTTTACAGAAGCTTAGACATGTGAGAGTGCTACACATATACTTGATAAGCCTTACTCTGTAGTTACATCATGTTTTAAACAAACAACCAACCCTCCTATGGTATGGTTATGTGGTCCCCCCTAGAAAGCCACAAATTATTTCATGTACCTTTTAGAAACGAAATGATACAAAAAATCAATATATCCAATATTATGATATTAGTGAGCAGGAGAACAATATGGATGATGGAGGAAGAAGGAGAACTCACATTGAACTGTAACCCTAGAAAAAATACATTTTTTATGGATGTCTCTAGGTCGACCCCCAATACTGGTTCCTTCCTTAAGAATATCATGCCTCCCCAAGGACCTCGTAAAGACTAAAAATCACAACCCTGCAATCCAAAAATATTTCAAAATGAAAAATATCAGAAAGATAAACATGAAAGAAAAAAAAGTGAAACAATTGACAAACAATTCAAGGAACATAATGAGTTTCATCGAAGCTTTGATCTAGTAGTGATAAGAAACAGAAAGAACATAAAAAAAAAAATGAAAACAGGAAACTGAATCAAAGAACATGTAAAAGAATCAAAAGGAAAATCTACACCTTTTAACTATATAATCACTCCTATGATGGGAATGGCATATTTGTTTTAGTTCTTCGTCATTTCTTGAACATTAATGGGATTATTTTTCTTCTACAAGGGGGGAATGGCACAGATATATAGCACTAAGATAGATCCAAAAAAAGGTCCATCTAATATACTCATATTTTAATCGAAAGGGTGAAGTGCAGAGAAAATTAATATCATCAACTCGCCTTGTGCGTTGTAGTTGTTGCTACATAAAAAAAATCAAATGGATTGACCATTATAGAAGCAATGATGAGACCATTTATGTGTGTCATGTCCATCACTAAGTATGCCCCAACTGTATTGGCAATCTTCCCAAACCATAAACTTTTTAGTACTAAAAATCATTAAAAAATCCAACATTAAATACTCTAAGAACATATTAATAAAATATGCTAGAATAAACATTGTTGGAAAGAGAAATTTTTGAAAGGGTTGCCATTATAAGATCTAGAAATACCCAGCTTCAATACCTACCTCATGCGAGGGTAATCAATATCTCGAGGATATGCACTAGCACCATCAATGATAAGCTTGATCCTAAAAAGGGTGGCATTCTTCTCAAGAATATTATAGTCAATGAATCCTATAACCCAAGAAAACAAACCCATCCATTAAGACTTTGAACACTTCCCCAAAATATTGGTTCAATATTTGTCAATGATGGAACTGTTTCCCTCCTAATTATTATTAGACTGGAAATGCGAGCTCACATGTGGACTCATCTAGATGATATGGCATTGATTCAAAGTAAATTGATGTAGTAGATACTCGCTTTTTTGTTATCATGAATCCAACAGACAGATGCCCTCCATGTGGTAAGTCCAAACCCTAAATGTTGCAAAGAAAATTTTCACATGTTACATGCCCAAATAGGAATGATAATCTTATCAAAGGAGGTTCGTAATTCAGAACCATACACACAATAATGTGATGATGTGGTTGGAGGAGAGTTGTATAAACAACAAAATTAGTTGGGGATTCTAGATAATGGTTGAAAATGAACACCTCATGTACCGTTGTCAAGATGGAATGCTTCTAGGGCCCTCTGCTAGCAAAGCCTCTCACTTTGGTCAATGAATTCATTGCCAGCATATTATGTGCATGGCATAAATCCCAACCCAACACAGTAGTGAATAAATATAGAAAAGTGTCCAACAATTGTATCCATCATTGTGATAACAGATACTCATGCAACAACTACAGGTCTCTACACTATAACGCTTAACCCAGAAACCATTACACACATGTCAAACATTCAAACTAAAAAGTACAGGTCCAAAAGCTAAGAGAAACTGAGTTTAACAAGAAAAAAATACCAAGTGGCAAGAAGAAACTGCCAAGCAGCTCAGACACAATCACAATCATGATGGTGCCATTCTTCACATTCCAAGTTATATCTTGAGGCACTTACCTCTTACCAGGGAGTCCTTCTGAATATTTGTTTGTTAGACATGATCCAACAACTTCCATAACCGCCCAGGATGTAAAAAGTTTAGAAGAAATAAGTTCCAAGCCATTGAATTGCGACTCATTTTCTTTCTCAATTATCACATTCATTTCAAGATCGTTCTCTCAAAGGAGGATCTACAAATCTCTGTTGTCCCTCTGCACGAAGTAATTTACAAACTAGATAAAGAAATCACAATAAATTTAGTACCCTCGGTAACTGAGGCACAGTTTGACAGGAGCATTAATTGTATTATTGAGGTCTACAATTTCTATTTGCTGGCATCTGAGGGTAATCCAGATCAAGAACAAAGGCTTTATCAAGCCATTCACTAACCATTAACTCAACAAAACTATAAATAAAACCCAGGTATTTGACATAATTCATTAAATGAAGATAAGAATCTTATTTGCAGCAAATAAATTCACAAATGAATCTTCTAAACACCTCCAAGTTAAACTATATTCAACTATGATCTGTGCTTTCTTCACTTGGTCTTCCAATGGCAAGATTATCAAGGATGTCACATAAGCTATCTATACATGTAGCAATTTCAACTAAAAACAAATACATAAATAAATAAATCATAGTGTGAATTGTGAACAACATGCACACCTGGGAAGTTGCAGGGTGGCGCCAGCATGATTTCCAAAAGATTTCCCATTGTCAAGCTTGTTGTGATACAAAAAGGTTTATATGACGGGCACGACCTCAAAGTTTCAAACCTCCTAATTTTCTACTTTTCTGTTGCCAGGGAACCCCCAAAACTAGTTGTGAAGTTTTGGACATCAAATTTGCAGTTGGGTTCAAATTATATTGACCCAATAAGCCCATCCCTACTGCTCCACTACCCATTATGACCTACAATGAATATGTTTCAACCTGAAACAAGAGCTATCCTCTGTGCCCACTTCAAATGTGAAAAATAATCAAATATCGGGAGACATGTGATTCCAAAACTTGATGTATTGTGGATAATTCTATGGTAGAGGTAGACATGAAATACACCAAAAGCAGCACCAGTTCGAATTTGCCTCCTACACGTTGCTGAATTGGGTTCGAATCGCAGATAATATACAGAACAAGAATATCACACATGTAGGAGCAACTGACTTGGGTTTGAATCATAGATAATATATAGAATAAGAATATCACACATATTCGCAGATAATATATATAACAAGAATATCACCTTGGCAAGCACCAACAAAGAAAGGCCATGGATAAGTTTTATCAACCTCCAGATTACAACCCACCTTGGAACTTTAACCTTTGGAGTCATTTTTATGCCTTCATATAGGTATTTTATTTGATGATGTACATGAAAAGGAGGGATCTCCTTCTCTACAAAATTGTTATTCCTTCTTTCCTGTCCAAATGGCTCTAGAGGCAATCAGGGGCAATGATCTATGTTATTGGAGTGCTCTATCATCAAATAGTCCAACAAGGAAGCCTCCTGCCAAGTAACCTATCCTCAAATAAGGGAGAATAACACCCCATACCTCTTAAGAAAAAATACAAATGAACACCAACACATGGTCTGTTGGGCGCGGGATCCCCCAAGGGTAGTTTTGAGGTTTAAAGCTCATATTTTGGTCTAATTTTGTAATCTAAATGTAAAGACTCTGCATTTTTGTGGGCACGACGTGCATAGATGTTAAAAGAGTCATAATGTTGTCCGCCCTTGTTTTGATAATGTAATGTTGACTGTAGAAGATCTACCCATGGTCTGCGGACCATGGGATTGTATAAATAGAGCTAAGCTCTAAGTAGTAAGAAGGAGAAACCAAGCAATTGAAGCAATAAAGAATTGAGAGATAGCTCAAAAGTAGAAGTCTAAGTTTTGGGTCATAGCATAGGTAGAGGCTTTGCAGATGAGTGCGCAAAGCCCTAGAAGTCCGCAATTGAGTGCGCAGGGCGAGTGGACTCTGTAATTATCTGGAAGTATCAATAAAGAAGAGTATTCTATCATTTCTATGTCTTTATTTATTGTTTATGCATCTGATATATGGGGTATGAATTTCACTTCTAATACTTATATGATACACGAATGTGTATAATTGTATTGGTTAAGTAAACGAAAGTAAGAACATCTATTTACACAAAGCTAACTAAGATTGGTTAATAAGATAAGTAAGATACTTAGCCCAGTTTAGGAGATGTCGTAGTTCATTACCCTAGCAGCGTGAAAGGACTTCAGCCCCTGGTTAGGGTTGCATGGTAACCGATTATAACATTTCATGAAGGTACTAAAGGATAGAGCAGATGGATAAGCAACCTACACGAAGGCAGGTATAGTTGGAATAAACCGACATCACAACCATCTCAAGGGTGTGGAAACTTGGTTCCAACATCCCCCATACTGCTTTGGGTGAGACTTCCGCGAGCTGATGCCGAAAGGGCCAGTAGTGTATGGATTTGTTTGGCTAACTAACGCTGAACCTGGGTCAGGCCCCCACAAGCCAACAAATGGTTATGTTGCTGGGATCGAAATCTACATAAGAGATGTGTGATGTCTTATCATTGGAATCCAACTAAGAAAGAAATCTAAGGCTGGTTGGACAAAAGGATTCACAAGTTTGCGGCACAGGAAAATAGTAACCCACGACTGTCAAAAGAATAGTGGTTAGACAGTTACCTGTATACAAAGATCCACGAAATCTTTTTCGTGTCCTTCCCTATTGAGCTATACGAGTGGATCGCGAAGCTAGCAGATAGCCAAGGAAGGTGGAAACTTGACGGTCCTATTATGTGGACCCTAGAGCTAGTGCGAAGGTTGGACGCATTGGAGGATAAGATCATGCACCGCATCGATCGTTGGCTTAATCGCATTATAGAAGGATTTGTTACTGAGTTCGCAGTTGACACCTCAATTAGCTGTAGCGAGGCAGAGCGATGCTTTTTCAAAGGACCACGAGGTAAGTACATAAAATATTTGAATACTTGGATTAAAATGATGTTGTGAGAAAAGAGGGTTATGCAGCTACCTTGATGTTTAGGTCCACGTGAAGCAGAAGAATTTACAGAAACAGAGGAAATAAGGGTCCAGAGCATAGCCATTTGATTTCACCTCCGCGAGGGGACAAAGAAGGGATCGCGAAGGTCTCTCTGCGAAGTGCTATTCAGTTGATAAGACAAGGATTTCCACAAATACCACCTCCGCCCACACCACCACTGACTTCACCTCCATCACCTCCAACTTCACTCGTACCACTTCCACCACCGCGATTCAGTTTGGCAAACACAGTGAAGTTTCCTTTGTTCAAAGGCTTGGGAAATGAGGATCCAGACCAATTCTGGTTCGTTGTGAGGGTTATATGGGAAGCTAAAGGTGTTACAAATGATAACATAAAGAAGGCAACATTGGTTAGTGCTCTACAAGATTGCACACTAACCTGGTATATTAAGTACTCTAGCGGTAACCCAAATTCTAGAGTAGAGGACATCCAAGCAGCACTGAATAGGGAATTTAGCAAGCCTAAATCTGAGGCATAGTTGATTGTTGGATTCAAAGAGATCACAATGCTACCAAGCAAGACGCCTTAGGAACTAGATCAGAGGTTGAAATGTACAATCTGTGAAGCCAACATGAATTTGACAGATGGACAACATCGCGAGTGGTTTGTGGCTTCACTACTACCACACCTAAGAAGCGCGATGTCGCAGCAAAAGATAACAACTTAGGCAGAAGCCTTGGAGATTTCCATGAGACTACACAAGACTCTAATGCAAGATCCTAATCTAGGAGTCCAGCAGATCCATGCACAACTGAAGAATCTATGCCTTGAGATGCAGAGTTTGAAACAGGACAAGACGGTTCGACTAGAAGTGTGCGAGGAAGTATGGTGCTTGAAATGCAAGAGTCAGGGTCATGACAAGGACCATTGCCCATTATTTACAAATTACCTTGTAGAAAGAGGACCGATGCCTCTAAGACCGGAAGCTCAAGCAGGACCTAGCGCGATGTCTTATTTATGGTGCACTATCTATCAAATAGCCAGAAAGCATGCCATAGATCACTACCACTTGTTACAGAAGTATACGCAAACTCCGCAATAGTTGTTCTACAACTTTTGTAGGTCAGTGGTACATGACGAGCGTACCTGTAGGAGATATGAATTGATGATGGATAGAACACCCACCTACAAAGTTCAGGCCGAAACGCGGCCCCTTGACCACAATGCAAGGATGGTGTGGATAGGATTTCAGGGGCGCGGAAGAGGTTGAGGTGGAGGAGGACCTGGTAGAGGTCGTAGATAGTTTATTTGCTACAATTGCGGAGGTCCAGGACATTATGACCGCGATTGTACTAATCCAATGCGTCTGTCATGCAAGTATTGCACGATGTTTGATAATGAAACAAAAGATTGTCCTACACTAATAACCAGGATACGTGACAAAGGAGCGCTACCACCTTCCTCGACTCAAAACCTACAAATGATGTGGTCTTAGCCACGCGAGGAAGATCCAAACATAAATGTAGTGCTCCGAAGTGGAATCGTGACAGGGGATGACAAAGGGAAACAACTGGAAGACAACACCTGGGTTCGCAAGGCCCCGGTGAAAGAGGATGAGTTTTATTTGGAGCGTGCTCGAGAAACCTTCATGGAAGCTAAGAAGAACTTCGTCGAGGCCTCCACTTCAGGAAGCAAAGATAAGCCTAAGTTGGAGATGGACCCCTCTATGCTCACTACTTTCCTGGAAACCTGTATGAAGTTACTGCACGACAATAAGGCTGTGAAAGGGTTAGAGCAACTCATCAACAGATGTGTTGAGACCGCGCCAAGATAACCGTGCGTAGTCCGCAAGATTGGAGAGCATAAAACAAGGATGGGGCATGAAATGAGACTGACCGCGCAGGTCGGAGAATAGGAGATGGATCAAGTCATTATGGATCTGGGATTTGATGCGAATGTCTTACCAAAACAAACATGGGAGCGAATGGGGAGACCCGCACTGCAATGGTCTCTAATTCAGCTGAGGATGGAAAATCAACAGAAAATCATACCCATGGGGTGATTGTAGGGAGTAACCGTGGATATTGAGGGAGCAAGTGCGCTGGCATATTTTGAAGTAATAGAGATTGTTGATGATAGTAATCCCTACCCTGTGCTCCTGGGAATTGACTGGGCTATTGATATTAACGGGGTAATCAATCTGAAGAAGTGGAAGATGATCTTTGAGAAGAAATCTTTGCGTGTAATAATACCCCTAGATCCTACTAAAGGATCGCGCTATACGGAACCAGTTTATGACTATGAGAGTGAGGATGATCTGGACTGCATCTATAAGATAACAATGTGACACCAAGACTAGGTGAATCCCACCGTGGATGGAAGAATTACATGGGAGTGCGAGAGTTCTTGCACTTAGAATTCCGATGAAGAAGCGGAATGATGGTAGAATTGGTTACACGAGGTAACTACGTTGAATCGCAATATGACGACCCGGTCGCTACACTGTTTGTCGAAAGAAGAAATAAATCTGCCTACTTATGATGGTCTAAACGAGGTAGATACCTTCTTGGATGCATTTAAAAGGGAGGTGCCAGAAAAGCAACGCTTCTAGGCCTTGGACTGGGTACTTCGCGCTATGCCCGCAAGATGGTGGGGTACAGACAAAGGAAGCTTTGATGATTGGCACGAATGTAGGAGAATGATGCGAGCACAATTTGGGAAGCCTAAGATGCGACTGATAGACAACTATGATGGAAAGGATGATCTGCGCACATATTTTGCCAAGTGGACGCAGGCCTATGGAGAAAAGCCACAACCTGAGTGGGTGCACCTGTTCTATCATACCCTGGATGTTATCCCAATGAACTGGTATATAGAAACAGAGCTCTACCATGGGACAGGTGAATGGGATATCCTACGCGAAGGGTTTAAGATGACCTTCAGTTTTGAGGATGGGTTTGATAGTATTGATGAAGCACCTCAAGAGGTGAAAGCAGCCATCTTTAGGATACCATAGGAGCCTTTAGACCTGATTCAGCCTGAATGGGCTACTCAGCTGAGTTACGTGCTAGAATGTTATAATATAACTGCTGAAGAGGAGGATGAGGATCTGCGAAATATTAACATTCTAGAAACAGAAGGCCACCACAAGGTTCAAGGACCACAAATTGAGAACCCTGATATAATCGCGTCAATAAAAACTAAATAGGTGAACATTAGTATAGAGGCAGGATCCAAATTTGTGAAGATCGGAGACCACTGGGATGACGTGATGGTGGATAAGGTCTCTGAGTTACTCTGGAATATCAGGACTTATTCCCGACCAAGTTTACTGATTTGAAGGGAATAATCGGAGATCTAGGCGTAATGAAGATCATGTTAGAGCCCGACGCGAAGCCAGTTAAGCAGAGGCCTTACCACTTAAATCCAAAATACAAAGAAAAAGTATACATAGAACTAGACAAAATGCTCGTAGTAGGCATCACTGAGCCTGTGGAAGAATCCGATTGGGTAAGTCCGATGGTGGTGTAAGAGAAGAGGCAGAAGGATGAGATAGGGATATGCATGGATCTCAAAAATTGAATGACACTTGTGTGCATGACCCCTTCCCAACTCCGTTCACGGATGAAGTGTTGGACGAAGGATTACTTGAAGCACAGATCTTTACTATGCGCATCACGGATGGACATTTCGAGGATATAATACACTTTTTGTCAACTGGAATTGCGCCGAAAGGATACTCTATCCAACAAAAGAAGGAATTAGTGGTGCGTGCGGCATATTTCTCTCTCATTATTGGGCATCTATACAAGATGGGGAATGATGAAGTACTGCGAAGGTATGTACCTGAGTTTGAGCGAAGCAGCATCCTCATGGATGTTCATGGGGGTGCTGCGGGAGGACACTATGTAGGAAGAGCAACTGCGCAGAAAATTCTAAGCGTAGAGTTGTGGTGGCCAACCCTTCATCAGGATTCAAAAGCATATTGCAAGGCATGTGATGTATGTCAAAGAATAGGCAGGTTGTTGCACAGGGATGAAATGTCTTCGAATCCACAAGTAACAATGCAACCCTTCAAAAAGTGGGCAATATATTTTGTAGGACCTATTCAGCCTCAAGGAAAGATAGGCATGAGGTATATTATCACTGCGACGGAATATTTGACTCGTTGGGCAGAAGCGCAACCGGTGAAGGATTGCACGGGCGTGACTGCCGTGAAGTTTCTATTTGAACATGCACTAACATGATTTGGATGTCCAAAGATCTTGATGAGCGATCATGGTACACACTTCATGAATGAGACGATCAGCCCACTAACGAAGGAATTTCAGGTGTATTATGAAAAGAGCACACCTTATCACCCACAAGCTAACGGGACAATGGAGGGATTCAACAAAGTGCTTGAAAATGTGTTGACCAAGGTATGCAATGCTCAGCGAAGTGATTGGGACCTACGCATACTTGTAGTGTTATGGGCTTATCGGAAAACATGCAAGAAGCTGACGGGACAGACACCTTTTTGGCTTGTCTATGGAGTGGAAACCATAATGCCTATGGAATACATTGTGCCTAGTCTGCACATAGCAACGCTCATAGGTATGATGGGTCGTGGAGCCCTGGAAGAGAGGCTCGTGCAACTGGATGAGCTCAAAGAAGAACGATTTTTGGCTCGATTTCATCAGAGGGTCCAAAAGCATGGCACGACCGACACATCAAGTTGCACACATTCAAGGTAAACGATATGGTTTTGTTGTATGATAGCAAGTTTGATAAATTCCCTAGAAAGTTCAGGATGCACTGGTTAGGGTCGTATGTTATTAAGGAGATTACCAATGGAGGCACGGTACAGTTGGTCAAGTTAAATGGAGAACCTTTCCCAGGAAAGGTGAATGGCAGTCACTTGAAGCCATACACTGGTGATCTGACGATGTGAATATATGAAAGTGGCACAGTATTAGCGCTCCAGGCAGCTGAAAGGAGGTGCAGGACTATAAACTACACTTCCTGGGAGCTGCGCGATGTCGGGACTGCGTGCAGTAGCGAAGTGTCACAGGGTCCACGACAGCGCGAACACAATTGCGCTGGCACACAGGTCTACTAGAAAGTGGCCGTTAAAGTCACTATTCACGATTTGATGGTTGGTTTGAGGCCAAATGGAGCGACCGATAGGCAATTAAGGTGAAATTTATGGGTTAGATTCTTGGCAATCTTCCGTCAATCTAGCATTAATGGACCGAATGTGGGGGGAACAGTCGAAGCCCTATAAATTATAAGTGGTTGTCCAGTGAACAACACTTGGCATTTTGAGAACTGAGTTGTTGCGCACTCAAGTATACATGAACTGAGACTTATTCGAGACTCTGAAAGAGAATTCGTTATTTGAGCAACTACCAAAGACACTGAAAGAATTGTGTAATAACGCTATGTCGACACCCACGGAAGCCGTGAAGAAGCCTCAGAGAGCGCCAGAGTGATAGTTGAGGTTCCTAAATCACCCCGTACACCGCAACCTAAGAAGGATAAGTAGACTATGATCCCAGTGCGCATCTCATCCAGAAATCCATAGAGGACCAAGCTCACCTTGCAGGAAAAGGGGAAGGCCATTAATCTAAAGGTAGAAGAGGAAGAATTTGAAGAAATCATGGTCGAAGAGGAGGATGAAGAGATGGAAGTTGAAACCTAGGGTGCGGACCCTATTACCTGGTTACCTGAATATGTTCCTCCACAAAAGGGCAAAGCTAAAGTGCCAAAGGACATAGATGAGAGAAAGAGCTCTCTGCAAACTTTGCTGCTCCCAGACGATATTATTTTTGAGGGACCACACTTGGGATGGGTTTCTTTGTTGAAATTTGAAGGTTGGAACCTCGCAGACCACAAGAAGTTCCCGCATTTAGCGATTGAGAAGCTAATGCGCCAAAGCATGGACGCAACGGCTAAAATGATTGAATTGGAGAAGCGCAAATGACTCAGAGGTGTAGAGAAGGTCAGGTTGTTAAACCTGCTCTAGGTTCCACATTACCACTACACCCCAGTTACATCTTCATCATCAGGTAGTTGCTCTACTTGGTGCATGATGAGCGTTTGTGGCTAGAGGAGCCCATCCCCATCACAGACCATCTGATTCACTGGATTACACAGCAGCCTTACTCAGGAGAGGATCCAGCAAGCATTTCGGAGGGAAAAGGTGGCGAATTGGCCCTCGTGGAAGCAATGAAGAAAAAATTTAAGTTGGAGAAGAAGAAGCGCGGGCATCCCATCTCCAACATCAACAATCCTGTAGTCAAGGTTGCGACACAAATATTGGCAGGGAAGGTGATGCAAAAGTGTCGCGCGGATGAGATGCCCACGCCAGTAGTTGCACTAGCGGCCCAATGTGTAGAAGGAGTCCAGTTCAAATGGGCGAACTATCTATGCAGCGAGTTCCTTGTGAATTATCGCGAGGCACAAGAGCAGGACAAAACGTTTCGTTACACGTGACTCCTGTTGTCGATACTACTGGTGGCATGGGAGCTTCCCGAAGATAGCCAATTCCCTTTGGTCGCACCAAACCTTCCAGAGGTAGCGAAGTACGCTTCACTGTGGGCGACCAAGGACACATAGCATATCAGAGAAAGCAAGATCTTCTCGGTCCTAATGGAGATGAATATCCAGATGAGGATCAATCGCAAGCCGCGGTTTTTGCCCACAGCCTACAACAGTTTACAGAGCTTTTGCAGAGTTCAAAGCGGATTTCCACCATGTCTTCATCAGGGCATGGAAGGACCCTACGTAGACATGGCATGATTTACTATACGTGGTGACCGACGATATGATATTCGTGGTCCTTGAGTCTTGGCCGCTTGAGTGGCGCGCTCCAGCTGGCTCCAACGTGGACATGAACAAGTCTGCTTTGCAACGCAAAAAGGAGGAGACAAAGCTTTGAATGGCGCAACTGGCTGAGAAGTTCAAGAAAGAGGAAGTAGTAGCTAAGGCCCAGGCAGCACGTGACGCTGTGAAGTCGGCGAAAAAGCAAAAAACAGGAGAGGAAGAGCGCGAAGGACAGAAGTCACCTTCACCCAAACCAGAGACAGACACAAAACAAGGTGGCGCGAACCCATAGACGATGTCCACCCAGCTCAAGCATCCATGACCACGAGAGCAGACAGTGCCACGAAAGAAAACAAAGGCATCAAAGACTTCTTTTGACCCAATCACCCTCATTGAGAGTGATATGTATGATATCGGTGAAACAGTGAGGGATGTCACCGTGGAGGCCCTCCAACAATTTGAAGAACATCAGCAGCTGGTATTGGGGACTCTCTAGACAGAAATACAGGAGTTGCAAGTTCGCACTCCACAAGCTGGCGCAGTGTCCACTAGCCTCGCAATTGGCACTTCAGCTACCGAAGAGATGTTGCGCTCAAGGGTGACCAACACGATAGTGCTACCAGATAGGGCACTTACTACAGAGTAGGAGGCTGATAGACCCATGGTGAGAAATTTGAAAGGGGTAGGGTTGAACATGGTTGTGCTCCCTCGGGAGACGCTCTACCTCTTACAGGATGGAGTCATCACAGAACTTTGGGCCAAGGAGAGTCGCGCTCTACAGGTAATGAGTGAGCAGTGTATCAACATTGAACAATTGGGCTTGTAGCACAACGAGGCAGTGGAGCAGAAAAAATAGATAATGCAAGTTATGGAGGAAGCCTGCCGGATGGTCCTGGAGTTGGCCATTCAGGCAAAGGAACTGGTGGAGGCACGCGTCTGTAAGTTAGCCACAGGGATGCGTGACACAAGAGCAGAGATGGCTAGGGTTTAGCTAGAGCTAAACATTCAAATCGCAAAATTGCAGTTGCTCGGCCTTAAACTCCGTCGAAGGTCAGAGAACAGTGTACCACTACAGTCACAACAACAATAGTTGTGGTTGACAGTGCAGTGGTAAACTGCATGCAGCTCTTCGAATAGTCATTCGAGGTCCTAACCACCCTGTAGGAGGACCCGAATGTAGAGCACCTAGAGACAGAGGCGCGTGAGCTCCAATAGAGGTATGACAAGGTAAAAGGGACCATGCAGACAGTTTCTTTTACATAAAGGCTTCCACAGATGCAGCGGGCAAAGGTGCTCAAAGAATAGGTGGATGCCACTCGGCACAAAGAAGTGTTCTTAAAGACGCGCCTACAGCCATGGATCGATGAGGCTTATACAATTACAACCTCCATTGAAGCAAAGCTCACGCAACTGCAGGAAACTCGGCAAAGGATTCAGGGCAGCAGTTCAGCAGCAGTGGTCACCGAACAACGCGTGGAATAAGTCCGGAAAGCGGCTACTCAATGCATTGTCGAAATTGCAGCGATTCAAACAAAGGTGAGAGGTCTTCCCGCTAAGATCTCCGCAATTGTAGAGTGACTCTAGGGTGAGTCACGATGTTTGTGTTGGGGGCCTATTGGGTGTGGGATCCCCTAAGGGTATTTTTGGGGCTTAAAGCCGATATTTTGGTCTAATTATGTAATCTAAATGTAAAGACTCTACATCTTTGTGGGCGTGGAGCGCATAGATGTTAAAAGAGTCATAGGGTTGTCCACCCTTATTTTGATAATGTAATGTCGGTTGTAGAAGATCTACCCACGGTCCACGGACCATGGGATTGTATAAATAGATCTAAGCTCTAAGTAGTAAGAAGGAGCAACTGAGCAATGGAAGTAATAAAGAATTGAGAGATAGCTCGGAACTAGAAGTCTAAGTTTTCGTTCATAGCATATATACAAGCTCTGTAACTGAGTGCACAGAGGCCTAGAAGTCCGCAGTTGAGTGCGCGGACCCCTCCAGTTGAGTGCGCAGGGCGAGTCGAGTGTGTAATTATCTGGAAGTATCAATAAAGAAGAGTATTCTATCATTTTTGCGTCTTTATTTCTTGTTTATGCATCTGATATATTGGGTATGAATTTCACTTCTAATTCTTATATGATACGCGAATGTGTATAATTGTATTGGTTAAGTAAACGCAAGTAAGAACATTTGTTTACGCGAAGCTAACTAAGATCTATTAATAAGATAAGGTACTTAGCCAGTTTAGGAGATATCGTAGTTCGTTGCCCTAGCAGCGCGAAAGGACTTCAACCCCTGGTTAGGGCTACATGGTAACAAATTATAACATTTTGCGAAGGTACTGAAGGATAGAGAAAAGGGATAAGCAACCTGCGTGAAGGCATGTATAGTTGGAATAAACTGACATCACAACCATCTCAAGGGTGCAGAATCTTGGTTCCAACATCCCCCCATACTACTTCAAGTGAGACTTCAATCCGCGCTTTGCGGGCTATATGCTGAAAGGGCTAGTAGTGTAGGGATTTGTTTGGCTAACTAACACTGAACCTGGGTTAGGCCCCCTCAAGCCAACATGGTATATTGTTTCCCCTTAACATTTACATAGATTACAAATTCAAGACCCTACCTTGCCCTATTTTGTAGAACCTCTCACGTCAAAACATTATTAATCAGGGCCAACCACATAAAAATTGTGGATTTCATTGAAGATTTAACTTTCTAAATCTTCCCCACCACCAAGCTACTACTACTTCAACATCAAAGATAGCCTTGTGTTGCGGAGGTAAATCCCCTCTGCGGACAGAGGTGGATCCCACTAGCCCCGAAGGGGTCTAGCAACAATCAATCACGCTGCATGCAAGTTTCTAGCTATATAATTTAAAAGTCGATCTAGGAGACCAACCTGGGATCCAACGCTTGTTTGTTGTGGGGAAAGTGTCGCTCCTATCCTCTATCTCCGGCCGGTCGCTATTCGCACATAGATACCTGCACAAGTGAAGAATAAACCACAACAAGCATAAAATCCAAAAACATACAGCTATGTACCAGTCAAGCAAGATACAATTCCCATATCACCGGTGTAACACATAAATGAAACCATAATGACAGTCGCTTTGCATTAAAGAAATGAGAGAAGAGATTACAACCACTTAAGGCTTGACACTGTAAAACTCTTCTAGCTGGGTGGGCAGTCAGTCCGACACGTCTCGCAAAAACACTTCCTCTCTCATCAATCTGGCAGCATAACCTTACTTTCAACTTTCAGCTCAAAAGATTATCTCTCTCACACTAGCTTATTTGCTCCTTTGCTTTAATCTCCAAAACTCTGAACTAGCCCATTCATTATGGGGGAACGGGCTTTTATAGGAGAAGGGAAGAGATATTCATCATATGTAGACACGTTCTGAATTTTGGTAATGTCTCATAATAGCCGTTGCCTTGGATAGAAAAGCCGAAACCCGGATGCTTTTGTGGGCTTTTTCCTTCAGGGAACTGAGTGAGTCGCAAGGGAAAAAGCATTCTTAGCATGCGCTAGCCAAAATCATGCCCAAATTGTGTGGCGCGGGCCGTGCTCTGGGACAGAGCGCTTATGGGCGCGCCCTCTTTGTAAGGACTGGGCCATTGGCGCGGGGTAATATACTGTGTGCCCGCGCTACTGGGGAAAAGGCATTTTCCAAGGCTAATCTTCAGAA
>APFE030012430.1:0-56685 GCA_000404065.3 Pinus taeda
GAAAGGGCAAGAAGCATGCTCAGTGGTGCCAGGTTAGGACAGGAATTTTGGGCAAAGGCGGTGGATACTGCATGTTACTTGGTCAACAGGTCACCTTCATCAGCGTTGGAGGATAAGACTCCACAAGAAGTATGGACTGGTAAGAAACCCTCTCTTTCACCTCTGAGGGTATTTGGATGTGATGCATATGTACATGTTCCAAAGGAGAAATGAACCAAGTTGGATAGTAAATATGAAAAGTGCATATTTATTGGGTATAAGGATAGTTTGAAGGGTTATAAGCTTTGGAACCCAGTAACAAGGAAGGTTATGTACAGTCAAGATGTGGTTTTTAGAGAGGTGAAAGATTTTATTAAACATGAAGTCTAACCAAAGGAACTTGAGAAGATAGAGTTTGAGCTAAAGGAGGAAGAATCAAACTCTACAACAGAGGAGGAATCAGAAGATGAAGAGCCACAAACTCTGGGTGTGAGAAGATCAGTTCGAGAAAGAAGGTAGCCAGAAAGGTATAGTACATCTGATTTCTATTCAAATTTTTCTTTATCTATTACTGATGATGAACCCAGAACTATGAAGGAAGCAGTGGATTCAGAGGATGGAAAACTCTGGAAAGAGGCCATGGTTGATGAAATGGAATCTTTGCACAAAAATGAGGCTTGGGATTTGGTGGAGTTGCTAGCTGGAAGGAAACCCATTGGCAGAAAATGGGTGTTCTAGAAGAAGACAAATGTAGAAGGAAAGGTGGAGATATACAAAGCTTAGTTGGTAGCAAAAGGTTATTCCTAGGTGTCGAGAATTGATTTTGGTGATATTTTTTCTATTGTTGCCAAGGTAGCTTCTATTAGATTAATTTTATTTGTTGCTGCTGCTTTTGGTTTTGAGGTAGAACAGATGGATGTGAAGACAACATTTCTTCATGGGGATCCAGAAGAGGAGATCTACATGAAGCAACCTGAAGGCTTTGTGGTGAAGGGGAAGAAAAAACTGGTATGAAAGTTAAAAAAGTCTTTGTATGGGTTAAAATAGTCACCAAGGATGTGGTATCATAAATTTGATACATTTATACGGGGACTTGGCTTCACTAGAAGCATAGCAGATCACTGTGTGTATTTTAAATTAACTGGTGACCATGTTATTTATCTAGTCTTGTATGTGGATGATATGTTGTTGGTTGGAAATGACAAAGAAATTATCTAGGATTTGAAGACCTAATTGTTCTCCAAATTCAACATGAAAGATATTGGTGCTACGAACTATATTTTGGGCATGGAAATTAAAAGAGATCAGACAAAGAGGAAGCTTTGGTTAGACCAGAGGAAGTATGTCAAGACAATATTGTAGAGGTTTAATATGCAGGATAGTAAACTGGCGAAGGTTCCTATTCCTGTAGGTGTAAAGTTATTTGCTGAACAATGTCTCAAGGCACAAGTAGAGGAAGAGGATATGTCTGTGTTCCATATTCAAGTGTAGTTGGTAGCTTGATGTATGCGATGGTCTGTACTAGACCAGACATTTCACATGAAGTGGGAGAATTGAGTAGGTTTATGTCAAAACTAGGGAAGGAGAAATGGATAGCAGTGAAGTGGGTTTTCTAGTATTTGCATGGCACTAGTGATTATGGTTTGTGCTACCAAGGAAGACCAGGATAGGACATATTTTTGGATTTCCATGGCTTTGTTGATGCATACTTGGCTGAATATCTAGATCTAAGAAGATCTACAAGTGGGTATGTGTTTAACCTATTTGGAGGTGCAGTCAGTTGGATGAGTAAGAAACAATCTGCAGTGGCACTGCCAACTACTGAGGCAAAATACATGACAACCACTCATGCAAGCAAGGAAGTAGTTTGGTTGCGGAGATTGTGTTCAAGTATGGGGATAGTACAGGGAGATATAAGGATAGAATGTGATAACCAAAGTGAAATTTTCTTGGCAAAGAACCTTGCTTACCATTCAAAGACAAAGAACATTGATGTTTAGTATCACTTTGTGAGTGATATGATAGAAGACAAAAAGGTGTTGCTAGTAAAGGTGGAGACTTTGAAGAATGTTGCAGATGCATTGAAAAATATGTGAGCTCTGAGAAGTTCTCTTGGTGTAGAGAAACAATAGGCATTGTAGGGTTGGATAAATGACTAAGCTCTCTTGTGGCCTCCTGTGGAAAGAAAACAACAAGTGGGAGAATGTTGGGTTGTGTTATTCTTTCTATGACTAGCCCACGTAGTGAACCGGGGGGTTAGAGGGCCCCTTCGTTGCATCGCTTACACAGTGGGGGGGTCACTGGGGGGGTTTGAGGGGGGCAGGTAGCCCCCCTCTATGAGGTCTAGGGTAGCACCACGAGAATTTTTTTTGGGACCCTATATTAGGTTGGGCAGACCTACCTATGATTTTGTGCATGATTTTCGCACATGGTTTTGGATGTGATGGTTTTCGGTCCATGGTATTGGATGCTTCGACATGTATAAATATGTATTGTAACATTGAAAAGAACATAATGAAAAATCAAGCCTATAGTCCTGATTTTGTGATCCAGGGGAAAATATTTGTGTATATGTGTTTTATGTGTTATGCTCTCGCATTGTTTATTTTCTGTGTTTTAGAATTTGTATGCAGGTTATTTTTGCGAGGTTAAAGCCTACATAGACTTTAACAATAGAGTTTCTGTCATAGCACCAAGGCTTTACAGTTGCTCCCATCACTGATTTACTTACTTTTTAAGCTAGAAGTCTTGAATTCAACCTCTTAGGTCTCTTACAAAAGTGATTAAGGGAAACAACACAATCCATGATAGCTCTGATATTTTCCAGGCCCACTCTTATACCTTCCTTGGAAACAACATGCCCTAAGTAATGAACTTCAGTCTAAAAGAAATTTCACTTTATGAGCTTGGCATACAATTGATTCTCTCTCAACAATCTCAATAATGCTGCCAAGTGTTCTGCATGCTCTTCCTCATTCTTAGAATATGTCAATATATCATCAATGAAAACTATCAAAAAATTGTTTAGATAAGGATGCAACACGTTGTTCATTAAAAACATGAAAGTAGTTGGAGCATTAGTAAGACCAAAGAGAACCACTACAAACTCATAATGCCCCTACCTTGTACAAAATGCATCCTTGTAGGTATATTCTTCCTTTATGCCCACCTAATGATATCTTTTTTTCATATCAATATTTGAGAACACTGATTCTCCCTTCAACTGATCAAACAAGTCATTGATCCGCGGAAAATGATATCTATTCTTGATGGTTACCTTGTTCAATTGCATGTAATCAATGAAAAATCTGCGAGTACCATCCTTCTTCTTCACAAACAACAGTAGTGCACCACAAGGTGATACACTTGGACTTATGTATCCCTTATAAATCATTTCCTTAAGCTGCAACTTCAAAATACCAACTTTGGAGTTCTCATCCTGTAAGGTGCCTTTGATGCTGGTGCTGCTCTTGGTACCAACTCAATAGAGAAATCTACTACCCTATGAGGCAGTAACACTGAAATCTCTGCTGGAAAAACATCCTGAAACTGCTACAAGACAAGATATCTCTTCAAGGCTTCATCATTCTCAACATCCTCCACCTTGTCACTAGAAACATGCATTGCAACTAATACACACCCCTTCCTACAATTGCGATTAGCCTACATATTTGTAACCATTCTCACTGATGTAAGCTTCTTCTTTCCCTGCACGATTCTATTCTCTCCATCATCATCCAGACACTAAATTTCCCTCTCATAACAATCTACCTTGATCCTATGAGTAAAAAACAAATCCATACCCAAAAGCATACTATATGAACCCAATGGAAACACATTTAGATGTGTTGATGTAGGTATACCATTCATCTCAAATTCACAAGCTCTCACCCAATGATGAACTCTTTTCCTTATCCATGTATCCAACTACAGGAACCAAGACTCTGCATGCACTTATTTATTCAAGTCACACTCATCGACTAGGTCAGGACTGGCATAGATATAATTAGATCCATGATCAATAAAAAGGGAAACAACTTGATCACAAAGCTTACCTTCCATCTCAATAATATATGTCTAGTGATCCACTTGACTGTTGTTAAGTGGTACATAAATCTGAGGAATGCTATGACCTGTTGTAACATGCTTTATTTTTCATAAGTTAGTTTTTATTTATAAAAGAGGGTATGAAAAGATAAACAATAAAAATGGAAATATGAAAAAATAGAAAAAAAAAGATGAAATAAAAGTCCATCAAAAGAAAATTAAAATTTGTATAAGTGTGCCTGTTTAAATGCCACTTCATAGAAATAAATTGCATTGTAATAAATCAAGTTTTTGTGTGCAACTTGTTTACAAGCCACAACCTTTTCTTCTAATTTGGATCATACCATTTAATCTTGATCAAAACATTTAAATTTATGTTTTATATAAGAGAATAAGTTCACCAAACTGTTTAAATCTTGGTAGAACATTATTAGATAGAATAGAATAGAATAAATATGGCCTAATATGCTCAAAATTTGGCCAAATATGTATTAGATTAGGATTATAAGTAAATTAGGAAAAATAAAGGTTGCTAGTCTAAATGCACCAAAGTTAGATTAAGTTTTAATTAGGACTTATTTACTTTTAAAAACAATGATTACTTTTTGTGTAAATAAACATTGAAATGATTTTTAGTTAAAGTCATAAACGATAAAAGGGATTTTTGTCGTGAAGTGCTAAATTTCAAACACAAATGGACGGTGATCCACTTCCTTGCCTAGATCAACGACGAAGAAGCCATTTCACACCCCCTCTCTATATTACGTGATAACGACAAGGGGGGGGTACGAAAAGAAGTTTTATCCATGCGGGTCCCCTGCTATGTGTCACCTTCTCCATACTTCACACCGCCCTCACTCATTACCACTTACCACCCCCCAAAATCCACCTATATGTTTTCCTGTGCCTCCTGATACCACATCAAAGGTAATATTCCTGCGCCTTCCGCTTCTAGCCATTGCATGTTGCGTGTCCCCATCTATTTTCACCGATCCATTATCCACTATCCATTCCCCCATTACTGTTCTTCCCTTTGAATTAATTCCCATTTTCCCAATCAATAACGTCTTTCCCGTAATGGTAAAATTATGCCGATTATAAATAATCCCCTCGCTCTGTTACACCATTATTCCTAATTTCTCTTTAATTTCGATTCACTGTTTGATTGAGTTCAGTGTTCCTATTTTAATTTCTATGCCACTGCTAAGCTTACTACCAGAACACATCACCTTGAGGTATTTGTATCCCTATTTTATGTTAACTTTTCATTGCAATTCTGTAATCATGGTTCCTAAGAGAAAATATCATCCATCTTTCATTTCATCTTCATTACAGGAAAACCCAAAGGCCTTTGTTGCCTTAGACCTGGATCACATTCCATTGGCTGATCAGTTCTTGAAAATCAGAGATACAAAGTGGAAATTCGACCTGTTTGAAGTGCACAATTGGCTAAAACATACCTATATTGACTCTGAAGATGAAATAAATTTATGGGATTCCCTTTTGCCCTTGTATATGTTTCCTCAAACCCATTCTTTCCCTGATCTAGTCATGTGGTTCCAAGATAAGTATAATCCTTTACAGAGAAGTGTGGTAGCTTAGAATGGATACATTATTATATCTGTCACTCCAAAAAATATCAACTAGGTGCTTCTGATCACTGAAAATAATTTCCTTAGCTTTTTCTCCACTGCTGTTTTTTTTGGACCTATATCATAAGCTTACTTTCACTCAAAGAGCTCATATTTTTGAGATCTTTCTCCTAGAGTATCATGAAATTCCTAAAAATAATCCTCCTCATCCAACATTGATGTTCCCTGAGAGAGATAAACACATATTTTCTCTAGTGTCTTGCTTGTTAGGCTACCCAACAGATCAATGGGTAGATGAATCTAGAGTAGGTTATCTATCCATTCATGAGACTATGCATGAACAACTGATGAAAATCACTACTGAAGGAGTGTTTTAATCAAGCAGTCACATAGTGTACCTCATTGATAAGAAGGAACATAACCGAGTTCAAATTTTCAGACTTCGTTGACTATTTCATTCACCCAATTGCACAACTTCTTAGCAACCAGAGTGAGCCCAGGATTAGTCGAGAAATAAAAAGGATCGTGCACCTAAGTGATCAAGTTAGAACACGAGACTGGTATCTTTACTAGAATTATATAGAGATTAAAGTATATGGCTATGAATTGGCTCCATATAAATTGCCCAAATATGTTCCAATGAGAATTTTCTCTCTAGAATATATTACGCAAATGATTAATATGGATGAACTTCATTTCATTTCAGGGAAGAGGAAATATCAGTTTAAGATCAAGTCATAGGTAGGATCATTCATTTTTAATAAAAGATTAATAGGTATTGAAGTATATGCAATTTTCAAACAGATGGGTTTTCAACACAGTTTCACCTAGTCTTATGAACCATTCAGTATTGTTTCCAACTTAAGGGTGGAACTCAAAACCACTCCTTATGATCATACACTAAGACCAGAGATTGAGAAGTATAGGAATCAAGAACAGTGGGAGGAGAAAACACTTTAAGAAGAAGAAGAATAGATTTTAATACCTTCTACTCTCCAAACTTCTACTTCTCAAACCAAGAAGGACAAGAGGCCCAAAGAAGGAACTTCATCATCAGCCGTAGGTGAAAAGGAATTCATTTATTATCAGAAGAAATCAAGGACTAACTCAAAAGACACTACTACTACTACTCATGGTCAGAAGGATCCTATAATCATCAATTTGGATGATTCACAGGTTTCTATAGGGACAGAAGAAGATGAAATCATGAATCCATCTTCCTCTTTAGTTTCATAGGAATTATTGGAGATCACTCTATCTAAGGAGAAAGTGAGCATGAGAAATCAAACATCTTCACTAATTTCCTTGAAATTAAGCATAATAATGAATCTTTAAAGGAAAAAGTATATGCTCAGTTTTGGCAATAGACATCTACTTCAAAGCATAAGTTGTTGAGAGCTTTCGACAGTGAGAAAGGAAGGATGCAAATGGAATTCATTCAAGCTCAAGCGCCTTTTCCAAAGGCTTCTTTAGATGATAAGAATACTTATTTTCATTTTATGCCAACCAAATACATCCAATTGATCAGATGGATATGCATAGTCAGTTTGGTGAGATGCTTTTCTCTACCATGACCAACACTACTATGGCATTATCAAAACTAAAAATAACTCTTTCAAATGTACAATCACAATTGAAAATAGAAAATATATCCTCTTTGGAAAAGGATAACATGGTCAAAACATTAGAAGACTTAGTGATTAAAATTAGGTATGATCCAACTGATGTTAAAGATGCAAAATAAATTATTAGAAAGAAGAATGCAAACATTTATGCATTAAGGAAGCAACTCAAACTACCTTCTATAGAGGATCCTCAAACCAAGGAGATAGAAGAAAGTGAACATCACAAAGAAGAGATGCTCAAGCTAATCATTGAGAAAAAGGTACAGATAAAGACAATGGAAGAGCAGATTGAGAAATTGCTTAAAGAAAAAGAGCAATATGCTCAAATAGCCATAGCTCCTATTATAACTATACCTATTACAATGTCAAGGACAATAGGGGAATCGACACCAACAATAGCAGAATCTACATCAACAACATGATATTTGAACAAAGTCATATAGGAGATAACTCACCAGAAACAAGAAAATGAAAGGCTTCACAAGAAATTTAAGAATATAGAGACTCAGAAGATTAAAAATGACAATATTTATTTTGAACAGACACATAAGACCCACAGATTGACCAGAAGAATAGAATAGTTAGAAAGTGAGTCATTAATGGCCCAAACCTTGGCCCAAGGTAAGGAAAAAATTTGGGCAGATATTAGTCAAGCCATAACTGAAATATGGCCCTCCATATAGATCATTTTTGAGCAGGAAGAACTTTTAAATAGATGTTAGATAGCTATTGAAGAAGTTAAATAACTTCTTAAAGACAAAACAAGTAAATCCACTGACATGATCAAAGTTATTAATTCAAAAACTAGTGCCGAGTTGGAGAAAATTCAGATTTTGGACATAACAAAAAACTTTCTGTAGATTAGGAAGGTTTTGCAGAAAAATAACCTGACGAATTAGTTGGAGACCAAGTGCCAAGCCTTGAATACTGTTGTTCAAAGGTTTCATTTTAAATTTAACTTACTTAATCAGAGAGGACCTCCAAGATTAGTGGCACCAAATGATAGGTTTATCAGTTTGGAAGAATATTGTCAGAAACTTTGTACAATAGCAACTGATGAAGATAGTTTTGCACTTGTAAAGGATAATGTTAATAGGAAAACATGTTAGAGGCTTTAGATTTTGATTTGACAATTAAGCATGAGATTAAACACTTATTTGTAAATAACCCCACTTTTGAAAAGTACACTGAGGTTGATGAAGTTTATAGGAAATTGGTAAATATTTATATACCAAGCCAAGACAGATGGGATCACTTATGTGAAACTATCGACTAACTTTCATTATCAACTAACAGATAGATGGGCAACACTTTTTGGCGACCAGATCATCAACAAATTCCTGAAAGATAGTGCCAACACTTAGCAATTTTAAAATTCCTATAGTTTTGTACTATTTTTTGTATTTTTGTTTTAAAAATATCTAGAACTTTTATTTTGTATAAATAAATCCTCATTAGAGTTATTAAGGTTTGAACCATTGAATTAGCTTTAAAAGCAAAATTGTAATCCAGTTGGAGATTTGCTTCAAGTTAATGAAAGGATTATGAATTTTCCTTCTATAGTTTGTCTCCTTGTAAGTTTTTCGTATGTGCCTATTTCATTATGTCTTTCTTCATGTATTTAAGACATTATGCAGAAATATAGGTAAGATCATACTAAGTATAAGTCAATCTTAAATCCCCTGTGAATTTATAAAAAATAATTTGGGACTAGTTTATAAAACTCTATGTTATTATAACCTCCTCTATATCAATTAATTGTCACACCCATCTGCATTAGATTAAATATATTTTGTTCTACAGGAAACATTGTTTGCCTGTATTCTTTTCTTATAACCAATCAAATATTCTATCTAAATATTTAGCAAGTTATATTTCATCAAGACTCTACTATTCACCCGTTTTAAATTAATTAACTATTTTAGACAAATATACAACCCTTTCATCCAACTTAACAATTGTTAAGGCTTAAGAACGTATTTTTAAATTGTTCATAACATTGGTCATCCAAAAAATTTAAAAACAAACAAAACATTTTAGATGCTCTGGCATGATTAATTGACCTAGAGTCATCTCAAAGGACAACATTAGACTAGCGCCATTCTCGTGGAGCGAAAATTGAATTATTTTCCCTAGGACAAGGATTAAGACTTTTTATTTAAGGTGAATAAAGAAATTTTAGGTTAAAATCATTCACTTGGTGGTTACACAAGACCAAGATGGCTCCCTCAAAACATACCAAATCTCACTCTAATTCTCAAAGTGTCTCTCCTTTATTTGATCTAGAGAGACTAGTGAGAGAAGCCTCATTTAGAAGGAGACTTGAAGCTTCTACTTCTTCGTTTGTAACATTACAAATTGAAGATATTTCAACTTCTGATCCCTTTAGCTGTGTTCCATACCAATTGGATTTGGTTGAGCTAACACTTAGGGTTTTAGAACTATTATCTAAAGGAGTTGATATGTAGTCAACTCTCTTAGTCCAATATTTGGAATCATATAAACTACTTGAAATATTTTCAGATTCACCCTAGTTAGAGGAAGAACTAGATGTACATTTACTGGATCTAAAGCCTACTGATTTTATCTCCCCTACTCATTATAAATTTCCATCTACTTCTGCCTAACCTGATTTTTTTTTCTTCTATATATTCAAACCCTTTGCTTTAAAATAAATAACAACTTGAAACAAAGGTTCAGAAACTAGTTATTAAAACACCTATTAAAATTTTTAGGGATCCTCCACTTTCTCCTCCTCCTCCTACTATTACACCTCCATCTTCACCCACAACTTCACCATATTCCTCATCATCCTCCACCACATCATCTCCTACCTCTTCTACTGAATCATATTCATCTTCAAATATGGCCTTTCAACCTATTATTCAAGCTAGGTATGCTGCCTTACATCTTCCTAACCAACTCAATAATTTTCCTGATGGGTATTTGAAACACTTACCAAGGTTTAATGGGGAAATTGGTTTGTCTGTAGAATATTATCTAGCTGCATTTTTAGATTTTACTGATAATATGAACATAGAACATGAGGATGTATATATGCGATTATTTGTTCAATCTTTAGAAGGAAACGTTAGGATTTAGTTTAGACAACCGAGAGCTTATTCAATTCATTCTTGGAATGAATTAAATACCATATTCAAGAATCAATGTGGTGTTAAAAAGGATCCAGTTTACTATCTTACAAAATTTGAAGAGCTTAAAAGAAACCATGGTGAACTAGTGGCAGATTTCATTAGACGATTCAATAAACTTTACCATAATATGCCTCCTTACTGTATACCTCTAGTTACAACATAAAAAGTTAGGTTTTCCAAGGCCTTTGATGATGACTTTGCATTCATCCTTAGGGAAAGGACATTCCCTACCTTACATGACATGCAAACTAATGCTATAGAAGTTGAGACTAATAGGTCAGCATCATCAAAACTCAAAGCCAAGGCTGAAAAAGTGGAAATAAAAATGAAATCTAGGGAAGAAGGATCTTCCTCAAAAACTAAAAATGATGATCAAAAGATAGATGAGATAACATCATTACTTAGAAACCTTTCTAATAGGATTTCTAAGATAGAAACTCAACCTAGAATGATACACCAAATTGTTGTTAGACCTCAAACTCAATTTAGAAGAGCCCATCAAACTCAAATTTCGCAATGACCGAATAATGATCAACAAATGTAACCCCCATTGATGATTGATGACCAACACCTAGATGACATTGGACCTTTAATTTTTGAAGATATAAATAATATAGATCATTCATCCATACAAAATGCTATTATTTCTCACCCTTTAAATTAGTCTTCTCAAGATCAAGAATACTCTCAAATTTATAAATATCAAGCCTTTTTTAAAATTTTAATTGTATAATTAAATAGGAGATATGATCTAAGACCTAGGTTAGGGCCTGGTATACCTCCAAAAAGTCCCACTGTAAATGAACCTCAGATCAAATTTGCCGAAACTTAGACAACAATCATTCAACCATTGAATCAAACAATTGAAGTAAGCCCAATTGATAAAACTATTTTGACAACTTTCAATGTTGAAAGAGAACCAGAAAGAGTTAAAATACCAATTCCCCTATCTGAATTGTCAAAGAACCCAGGGTATAGAAACCAAGTTTCTAAATGGATTCAGTCATCCAATGTTGATGTTGAAGGGGATGTGATAAGCCTACAAGACGAAAAACCCTCAGTGGTCTTTGGTCCTAGCTTAGACATGATTGATGAGAATGTACCACCTTATTCATGATTTATTGTTATATAACTGTACGTTAGATTCTGGGGATTCCCATAATTTGATGCCTAAGGTAATAATGGACCAAATCCAATTAGAAGTCACTTGAACTTATCATTATCTTTACAGTTTTGACTCCAAGAAAGTACCTTGTCTTGGCCTTATTGAATATCTGGTGGTTACTTTAGCTTTGATCCTTGTCAAAAGTGTGGTTTTAGACATTGTAGTCACCAACATCCATCCCAAATATGGCATGATGTTATCAAAATCTTGTTGTGCCAAATTAGGAGGAAGCCTACAAATGGACATGTCTTATGCCGCTATTCTGGTATATGGGGGTGAGCATGTCAGATTATACAAGTAAGTTAGATTTATGAATACTATTTGTAAATATGATCAAGCTAGGAATCATCCTATTTATGCAGTTGACCAAGACTTTGGGTGTTTTGAATTATCAACTAATAATTTACAAAATACTCAGCTTGCTATTAAAAGCATTGTTGACAAGCCTAAAACCATAAAAACTGATATTTGGAAATTGTACTTTGATGGTTCTTGCTCAAAGGAAGGAGCAAGAGTTAGAATTATATTAATTTTACCACATAAAGAAAATATTACCCAATCATATAAGCTTGAATTTGATGTAGTTAATAATGTAGCAGAGTATGAAGCTTTTCTGCTAGGATTGGAATTAACAAGAAGTCTTAAGGTGCATAATTTAAGTGTATTTTCTGATTCTGATATTATTGTCAGATAAGTTAGGAATCAATGTAAAACCAAGCACCCTAGACTTAAATCCTATAGGAATGAGATTTTGGATTCAATTGAAAATTTCTTTTCAGCATTCAATATCACTGCTATTCCTAGAGATCAAAACATTCATGCAGATTCCTTGGCTGTTTTAGCTAGTTGTTTTAAAGTTCCTAATCAAATGCTTGTCCAATATCAAATTCAAGTCAAGTATAGACCATCTGTCCCTAAAAATCTTAAGCACTAGAAAATATTTGATGATGACGAGCAGCTAAAATCATTTTTGCAAGTCATTGATGAATTATCAAACCTGCAAGTTGAGGAAGAACGACTTGATAATTTTGAATTATACAACGAAGATCAAACACCAAAATTTGAATCAAAAATTGCTTATCATAGAATTATTCAATTATCTAACAATTTTATTCCAAAAGGATTAGTCCCTCTTGAGAAGATCCTTGATCATAATGATGTTCCCAAAAATCATTTTTCAAACTCACCTAACGAAAATATTAAATTTATAACATTGGAAGTTGTGAAGAAATAAAAAATGTTAAAATTTCTGCATCCCTATCAATGGAAGCCAAAGACAAATATTTGGCCCTCCTTAAAGCCTACAAAGATGTTTTTTCCTAGTCTTATAATAAATTTAAAAACATATGGTACATCTCTTATTGAACATAAAATTGCATTAAAACCATAGGCAAAACCTTTCAAGAAAAAGTTGAGGAGAATTAATCCTGTCCTCCTTCTTGTTATTGAAAAATAACTCAAGAAGATACTTGATGCTAAAATAATAGTTCCATTGAGATATTCTGATTGGGTAGCCAATATAGCTCTAGTGAGAAAAAGTAATGGTGAAATTAGATTATGTGTTGATTTTAGGAATTTGAATAAATCTTCTCTGAAAGATAATTATCCATTACGTAAGATGGATTAATTACTTCAGAAAGTTTTAGGAGATAATATAATTTTGATGTTAGATGGTTTTTCTGGATATAATTATATTATGGTTAGTCCAAAGGATAGAAAAAATATTGCATTCACAACTCCTTGGGGCACATTCATATATGCCCGGATGCCTTTTGGAATAAATAAATCTGGAGCTACATTTCAACGAGCTATGGACTTAGAATTTGTGGGTAAGACCAAATTTTTTTTTGTTATTTATTTAGATGATTTGACAGTTTTTTCCCATTCTAAGAAAAAAAATTTAAAGCATTTGAGAAAGATTTTTTACAGGTATAGAAAAATTGGGATTTCCCTTAATCCGAAGAAGTCTTTGTTTTCACTCCAAAAGGAAAACTGCTTGGCCACATCATTTCTAAATAAGGAGTAGTCATTGATCCTAAAAGAGTCTGTTGGCTTAGTGGGGCCTGCCCCAGGTTCGGAGATGATTTAACCAAGAAAATGTTGGTACTACTGGCCCTTTCAGCAACAGTTCGTGGAGTGCAGACTGAGGTCTCACCTAAAGTAGTATGGGAGGGTTCTAGAACTAGGTTTCCGCATCCTTGGGATGCCTGATGGGCTTTTGGAGGTCCGCGGTCTGACCTATTTCTATGCGCATTTATGATCCCTTCACAACCTGCGGTGTCGGTCCATGCAGCCTTGCTCGGGGCACGGCTCGTATAATCCCAAGTTCCTTACTTATTAACCATTTACTTAGCTTATGTGTGTAAGATTTAGGGTTATTACAACATATCCAACATTTATATTTGTGCACGCGATACATAAATGATCATAAACATAAAGAATATAAGCACAACAAGTACACAGAATTAAGAATCAACTTCTATTTATTATCTTTCTATCCCAATTACCAATTCAACTCCAGCCTGTGCACTCAACTACAGACTCTACTAGGCCTCTACGCACTCAGTTGCAGAGCCTCTTCCTACTACTACAACCCTAGACTCTTAAAATTCTACTCTAAGCTCAAACCATTCCTTTGCTACTCTTCTTGTTATCAACTGCATTTACAACTTAGAGCCTCACTCTATTTATACAACACTATGGTCCGTAGACCATGGGTAGGCCAACTTTACACTAATTTACAATACAAAGCTTAGGGCACACAACCCTATGACTCAATTTTATACTTCACGCTCTGTGCCTGTAATTTGCGGAGTTCTACACCATCTTTGACCAATACTTGGGCTTTGAGCCCCAAAACCTATTGTGGGGGGGATTCCATGCCTAACAGGCCCCCAACATAATTAATGTCACTCATCCCGATTCACTCCGCTGGTGCGGTGATCTTGGTACAGAGCCCTTCCAACTGTTCCTTCGCTTCCCCAAGGTCCGCAACACACTGATCTGTAGTCTGCTGGATTTGCTCTATTCTCTCGGCCGAGTTCTCACTATCAGGGGCATCTCCCTGTCTTAAGGCATGCATCACCTTCATTTGGGTGAGCTTTCATTTGATGTCTGTAGTGATGAGGAAGGCCTCATCAATCCAAGGTTGGATGCACACTTTCAGGACTGCCTCTTTTTGCCACATGGCAACCACTTGTTCCTTCAATGCCTTTTCCTGTTGTAGCTTCACAAGCCGCTAGGTTAGGACAACTATCTGCGCCATTCTATGTACACTATTATACTGTACTTGAAGCTCCCATGCCTCCATCTCCATGCGTTGTATGTTGGGGTCCTCTGTAATGAAGTGAGGACTGCAAAGCATTCTTCCAACATATTGGTGTAGTTCTATACTGCCTGTCGTATTTCTTCCAACCCTTTCTGAATAGTGCTAGTGCACTATTCCCTAACTTTCGGGGGAGTAGACGGCTGTGCCTTTAATCGTAGCTCGGTAATCTGAATTTTGAGGTCCAGTTGTACCCTTTTTGCTTCCTCCTTTTCCTTGCGGATACCATTCATCAATCGGTGGATCCACTTTGCTATTGGTATATCTGTCGGGACAACCAATTCCAGGACATTTCTACATGCATTGTCTACTACCTACTCCAGTCCCTGAGTCTGTGCAACCAGTTCATCATGCTGCTGGTTGAGTTGGTCCATATTGATCTTTTGTTCGCTCAAGACCTGTAGCACGTAGCCTTCTCTGGTGTAAGGCTCGGCTATGACCCCATCCTCCAACTAGTACAAGGTTTCTCGCGGAAGGGCAGCCAAGTTTAAGCTTAGTCCCTTAATCCTGCCCACCATAGCTCAGTCAGCTTTTTTCACTGTTAACGTGCCTTCAGGGAATACAAAGGTGTTAGTCATTTGGGCACGCAACATCTATTCCACCTCTGACGTATCCGCGGTGACATAAGGAGCCGTCGTTCCTGTCTATGGGGGTTGCACCTATAGTTCCTGTACCTACGCTCTAAGTTCCCCCAACACGATGTTCTGCTCCATCATCACCTCTTGGAGCGCGTCCTTGGTGACATCGCGAACCATTTCGCCGATGTCAAAAAGATCACCTTCTGTATGTGTGATCGAGTTGATAGATGTCTTTGATGCTTTAACCTTCTTTCAGGGGATCGGTTTCTCAGGGACTCACGACCGCTTCAACTATTGTGAAGTGGTTTCTAGGTCCATGGACTCTTCCACCAGGTCTATGTCCTTAGTCCCCTGTCCTGTGGACATGTCATGGCCCTCCTCAGCCTCTTCCATTGGTGTTTTTGTTGTATCTCCTGCTGTTGCTACTGGATCGGTCGTCTTCTATTGTGCGACTTCCTCTGTTGTTGCTTTTTCTTGGTGCCTCTTTTTGTCCAGCTCCGTGATGTGTAACTTGGTGTCCTTCTTCCTTTGTTGAGTTGCGGCCTTTCCCATTCCTGCCAAGTCGAGGGCACGCCACTCCAGAGGCCATGTTTCTAGTGCTGTGAAGATGGCGTCGTCAATAGTAATAAATGGGAGCTTTGTTCAGTTCTACACCAGATCTTTATGCACCTTGATATACACATTGTGCATATCCACCTTGACGTTTGCAAAGCTTTGTATACTACTATGCACTATGGGGGATAGGTGCGGCCTTATGTTAATCCACATCTGGATGCTCACCTTCATGAGCACCCAGAAGATCTTGGTCTCGTAGATCCATGTGGCATCCTTCGTAGCCCAGAGTGACACATATTTTGTGGCCTCTAGCAAGTCCTGTTCAAGAGGAGGGAACTGACTATCTTCAGGCAGTTCCCTTTTCACCAGTAAGATGGACAAGAGCAACCACGTGTAGTGGAAGGTCTTGCCCTGCTCCTAAAATTCATTGCCGTTGGTTAGGAATTCTTTACAGAGGAAGGTGGCCCAGTTGAATTGGACCCCCTTCGCACATTACTCTGCCTGCACAATGACTGGTGTGGGTACCTCGTCTCCACGACATTTTCTCATCACCTTCCCAGCTAGCAGTTGGGTGGCTGTGCACACCCGTTTGTCTTGAATGCTACTGATTACATAAAATCTCTTCTTCTTTTCTAATTTATACTTCTTCTTTGTGGCCTCTGCGATTTCTAGCTATCTTCGCGGGGTCCCTTCCCTTACAGGGAAGCTGAGAAATCCTATGAATAAGCTCTGCAATGATGGGAATAGGCTCCTCCAGGCATAATTAGCCATTGTGCACCAGGAAAAGCAGCGACATGATGAAAAAGATTGTGATTGGTGTGCGTTGAAAATGCGAAATCCATAGGAGGTGGAGTAACCTAGCCTTCTCCACATCACACAACCATTTCTGTGGTTCTAGCACTGTAACTAACCCTTCCTTGCTCTATTTCATGAGGTTTTCTGCCTGCAAATGGGTGAATTTTTCGTTTTCTAAAAGGTCCCAGTTTTCAAATTTCATTGTGGGCACGCGGCCTAGAACAAAACCCTCAAACATAATTCCATCTGGGAGGAGTAGGGTTTGAAGTGCACTTTTAGCAGCATCCAAATCCTTAGGTACTTTAGCTTTCCCTTTCCAAGGAAGAATGTAATCAGGTAGGTTTGCTACAGCACGCACCCGCTGGATGTCTTCTTCCATTACCTCTATCTCCTCTACAAAAGCCTAGATGTCCTCCTCCTCATCATCTGTCTCGAAGTTGACAGCATTTCCCTTTTCTTCCATGGAAGGTTTACCAAACCGCAGATTTCGCGGGGACATGCGCACTAGTTCAGCTGCCTGTGTATCCTTCTTGGGCCTCAGCATCCTGGGTGGTTTCAGAATTTCTGGCGCATCCCCCACTTGCACTGTAGGGCTCTGTGTGGCTTCCTCAGTGGTACTCTCTATAAAACCCACACCTCTCCTGGTAGTTTTCATATTATCTGAACTGTCTGTGGTTGCTCGCGAACTTGGGGGCTCAATTACTACTTGGCACTCAACATTGTGTGCTCTTCGTAATAGCTTGAATCGCAAATGAACAAGCATTGTCTCATGGCTAGCCTTGGGACTTTTATAGTGTCTTTTGAATTTGAATTTGACTTTTACCCCCATTTCTAAGTCATTAATGCATCCTTGGTGGCAGATCGTCCCAAATCTAGCTCTTAATTCGTGTCTTAATTGCCTGTCACCCACTCCCTTTTGCCTTAAATTGGACATCTCGTCATGAACAATGTCTTCAACGGTTACTTCCAAGCCTATCCACGTGGCAACACAACCCCCCATGTGTAGACACAAACCTTGTACCATGTTGATTCTGCGCGCACCCCCCTCATCGTAAAGTTCCCAAACAAACTCCTTTAGAGTCCCGTTCTCTCTTTCAACTGTCTAGAGCGCTGAGACCGTGCTCCTCACGGTTATTCAGGTGGTCACCCCACCTGTGCGAGACTGCAACTCACCTTCCAACATATCACGTGGACACTCCTCACTTGCCCTCGCGACAGTTGGCGTCGTGTGCTTTATCTTATGTGGTGCACTTCCCTTGTTACTGCATTTGGTAAGGTGCAGTGTTAGCCATGGTAACAAAATCATAAAGTCTCGGTGACACTCTTCCAATGTAGTGGTAAGACCATCCGTGTCTTACCTTGTCATCATTGGTTTATTGATGAGACATGCTTTCGTGACCCTGGTTTCCAATCTGTTGATCTCAGCATCCATCAACATCCTTTTCTTCCTTAATCGTACCCGATCCTCTTCGAGTTTGCGAAGTCTGAGGTTTCCTCGTTGAGTGGCTTCCTGAATCCTTTTGTGGTCATCCTCGTGTAGCTGTGTGATTCCTTCATCCTGGTCTTTGCGTGTTGTTGTAACTGCGGGAGATATTTCATGTGGATTCCTTTTGGTATTCCCTTAAGAAATCTAAGTTTCTACTCTGTTTTGCACCTTTGAAATCATCTCCACACTCAGATTTTTGCACATGGCTCTATAAGCCCATCGAACCGTTGGCACACGCAGATCCCAATAAGTTCATTTTGTCTGATAAGCCTTGTTCAGTACTCCGCACACCCTATTGAATGCCTCATTGTGGGGAATTGGTAATGCGTGTAGTCCTTCCTACTATTGTGATTTGTTCTGATTCTCTCGGCTGTGCACTTGTTCAGATTGTATAGCATATGCCTGTACCCATCGGGAAAGGTGAGTGTGGAAGTTGTTCCGCCCCAGCTAATTGGCTTTCATTCAAAGTTGGAGTTTTCTAAAATGAAGGCACATCAACCTTCTACATCTATGCCAGTCTTCAAAAGTTCCCTGATGTGTACCCCACCATTGTGAGGGTGTTGTGCGTAGTGTCCACTTCAACGAGTTGAACCGCTACTACTCTGGTACTGCATTTTCAAATTTTATAAGGAATTAATCCACCGCTGACAATCCATCATATGTCAGTAGCTCCCTTGCCTCTGTTTTTATGCAATGCAATGATTTGATCATCATGATGTAGTTCAGAATTGTTACTTTGTGCAGTTGATTCGGCCATCGCTCTATCTCTTTGTCTGAATCCAAAGTGCAGGAGCTTTTGTGCTCCCACGAAATCCTCCCATCTGTAGTTGGATTCACCCAATCCTCTCCTTATGTAGTGATATTATAGATACAGTTGAGATCATCGTCACTATCGTCATCACACACCGATTCAGTGTATCACATTCCTTCGGCTGGGTCGAGTGGTACTACTACGCGTAGTGAATTTTTCTTAAAGGTAATTTTGTGCTTCTTCAGATTTATGACTCTATTCATATTGGTAGCCTAGTCTATTCGTAGTAATGTGGGATAGGGATTGCTATCATCGACAATCTCTATCACTTCAAAAGCTTCCTTTGCACTCATGTCTTCAATATCGACTGTTACTCCTTGCAATATTCCCATGGGAAAAATCTTCTGTTGGTTCACCATTCATAACTAAATAGGGGACCATTGCAACACGGGTCTGTCCATGTGTTCCCACATTTTCTTTGGTAGTACATTTGCATTTGAATCCAGATCTAGGATTACCTGATCCATTTTGTACTCACCTATTTGCACAGTCAACCTCATCTCCCTTCCTATGTGCAACACATGCTTTCCCAGTTTTTAGACCATGCGTGGTTCTCTTGACCCTGCACACCTAGTGATCAGTTCCTTTAGCCCTTTGATTGCCTTGCTGTTGTGCAACAGTTTCATGCATGTCTCAAAAAAGGTAGTGAGCATGGAAGGATCCATCCTTGGTTCTAGTTGATCCTTGCTATTTGAAGTGGAGGCCTCTGTGAAACTCTTCTTAGCTTCCATGAATGTCTCCTTCACACATTCTAAATCAAACTCGGGTTCCTTTGTAGGAGCCTTGCAAACCCACACGCTTTCTTTTGGCTGCTTCCCTTTATCATCTCTCATTGTCATACTACTTCTGAGCATCATGTTTACATTTGGGTCTTCCTCACGTGGTTCAGACTTCATCATCTGTATATTCTGAGTCAGAGGGGGCTAGAGTACCCCCTTTTCATGCATCTTTGCTATCAGCAGAGGGAAATATTTTACCTCATGATCAAACTGACTACAACACCAACATGATATCCTAGTCGGGTTCGTAGAATTACGGGCATAATGTCCTGGCCCTCCGCAATTGTAGTAAATTATTTGACCGCGACCCCTTCCTGGTCCCATTCCAGCTCGACCACGACTGCGCCCTTGAAACACAATGCATGCCATCCATGCATTTGGGTCAAAGGCTTGCATTTTGGCCTGCACACTGTAGGGAGGATTCTGATCCATCATTATCTCATAGCTTCGGTAGGTGCGCTCGTCATGGCCTATCGACCTGCAGAAATTACAAAACAATTGCTGGGACATCTGCGTATACTTCTGCAACAGGTGACAATTATTCATGGTATGTTTTCCTCCTATCTAGTAGATCGCACACCATAATGTAGATGCCACGCTCAGCCCCGCTTGTGCCTCTAGTCTTAATGGCATTAGCCCTCCTCCTGCCAATTAGTTCGCGAATACCAGACAATGATCTTTATCGTGGCCCTAGCGTTTGCATTTTGTGCACCATACTTCCTTGCATGCCTCTGGCTGAGGTGCCCTATCCTGTTTCAAACTGTGCATTTCCAGACACAAATTTTGTAGCTGCGCGTGGATCTGTTGGACTCCCAATATAGGGTCTTATATAAGGGTCTCATGCAACCTCATTGCCATCTGCAATGCTTCGGCTTGGGTAGAAAGTTTTTGTTGTGACAACACCATCCTTAAGTGTGGCATAAGTGAGGCCACAAACCATGCGTGATGATGCACATCTGTTAACATCATATTGGCTTTGCGGATTGTACCCTTCAGCCTTTGTTCTGGATCCCAGGGGGTCCCACCTGAGAGCATCACGATCCCTTTAAACCCGATGATTGACTCCATCTCTGATTTTGGCTTGCTAAATTCCATGTTTAACGCATTCTGGATCTTTGTAATTCCTGCGTTTGGGTGATCATTAGAATGCTTGATATACCACGTTAATGCGCGATCCTACAACGTGGTCACCAGTGTAGCCTTTTTGATATTATCATCCACAACGCCCTGTGCTTCCCATACTACTCTTACTACGAACTAGAATTAGTCTCGATCTTCATTCCCTACTCCTCTGAATACTGGTAGTTTGATTGCACTCACCATACTGAACTGTGGAGGTGGCGGAGGTCGAGTGGGTGGAGATGGAGGTGAGGTGGGTGAAGCGGGTGGTGGTGTGGGTGGAGGTGGTAAATGCGGAATTCACTGCCTTATCAAACTGACCGCGCTTCTCGGAGAAACCTTTGTGAGTTCGTCCTCGCTTTCCCACGAGGGTGAAATTAAGGGACCATTTTCTAACTCTTCACTACTTCCACTTCTATATATCCTTCCACTCCCAAGTAGTCCGAAACATTAATTTATTCGCATAACTCGCTTTTCACACAATATCATCTTAATCCAACTGTTCAAAGATTTAACATACGTACCTTGCAGTCCCCTGAGAAAACGTCACTCTACCTCGCTGTAGTTCATGGTTGTGTCTACCACGAAGTCAATGATAAATCCTCTTATTATTCAGTTGAGCCAATTATCCACAGCTCGTGCTATCTTCTCTTTTGAGGCTTCTAGTTTGCGCACTAGTTCCGGAGTCCACACTATTGGTTTGTTGAGCCTACACCTTCCTTGGCTGTCTGCCAATTTTGTGATCCACTCATACATCTCAGATGGAAAGGATGCAAAGAATATTTCATGGATTTCAGTGTACAAGTAGCAATCCAACCATTTCTCCTTAGATACTCAGGGATTTCTATTTTCCTGCGCCACGAACTCATGAATCTTCTTATCCAACCACTCTTCAATTTCTTTCTTTGTAGGGTTCTAGTGGCACAACATTAGACATCCTTTATACATATCCTAGTCTCGGCAATGGAACCATTTGTTGGATTAGTGGGGCCTGACCCAGGTTTAGAGATGATTTAGCCAAGAAAATCCCTGTACTACTGGCCCTTTCGACAATAGTTTGTGGAGTGCGAACTGAGGTCTCACCTGAAGTAGTATGGGAGTGTGCTAGAACCAGGTTTCCACACCCTTGGGATGCCTTATGGGCTTCTAGAGGTCTACGGTCTGACCTATTGGTGCACACACTTGCGATCATTTCATGACTTGTGGTGCAGCGTCAACGTAGCCCTGTTTGGGGTACGACCCATAAAATACCCATGTTCCTCACTTATTACATGTTTACTTAGCTTATGTGTGTAAGATTTAGGGTTATTGAAATATATCCAACATTTATATCAGTGTGCATGATACATAAATGATCATAAACATAAAGAAGCACAACAAGTACACAAAATTAAGAATCAACTTCTCTTTATTAGCTTTCTGTTCTGATTACAGACTTGACTCCATCCTACACAGTTAGCTACAGGGGTCTGTGCACTCAGCTTCAGACTCTACTAGGCCTCTACGCACTCAACGGCAGAGCCTCTTCCTACTACTACAACCCTAGAAACTTAGAATTCTACTCTAAGCTCGAACTATTCCTTTGCTACTCTTCTTGTTATCAACTAACTTTACAACCTAGAGCCTCACTCTATTTATACAATCCCATGGTTTGTGGACCATGGGTAGGCCGACTTTACACTAATTTACAATACAAAGCTTAGGACAGGCAACCCTATGACTCAATTGTATACTTCGTGCTCCATGCCGGCAATTCTTGGAGTTCTACACCATCTTTGACCAAAACTTGGGCTTTGAGCCCCAAAACCTGTTGTGGAGGGGGAATTCCATGCCCAATAGAGTCTCAAAAGTTTAGGCACTTATATTACCAAGGAATAAGAAGGATATTCAAGCTTTCCTTTGAAAAATAAATTTCTTAAGAAGGTTTATCCCTAATTATTTTGAAATAGTTAAGGACATAACTGATATCTTGAAAAAGAAACATGAAGTTAAATGGACTATTCCTGCAAGGTATGCATTTGATCAGATTAAAATGGCCATTGCAGAAGCTCCCATTTTAGCTAGTCCCTATTACTTTGAACCATTTAGTATATTTTATTTTTCCTCTGACACTACCTTAGCTACCATGCTTTTGCAAAAGAATAAAGTTGGAGATGACCAACCCATTGCATTTTTTAGAAAAGTCATGAGAGATGCTAAGCTAAAGTATGACATCATTGAAAAATGAGCCTATTCTTTAGTTCAAGCTCTGAAATCCTTTAGAGTTTATCTCCTCTACCCTTCTATTATTTCCTATGTACCCAATAGTGCTGTCAAAACTGTTTTAACTTAGCCTGAAACTGATGGAAGGGGAGGGAGATAGATAGCTAATATTTTAGAGTATGATCTCATTATCTAGACTACCAAGTTGGTAAAAGGCCAAGGCCTGGCCAAGATCCTTACTGAGTCTAATTATAGGATCTTAGAAATAAATTCTGTTTTTGAAATCCCAACTGAAAAGAATCCACATGAACCTTCTGCAACCCCCACACAAGAGAATCCACAAGAACCTTTTGAGCACCCAATTGAGAAGAATCCATAAGAAACTTATGAAAACCCAACATAGAAGAATCCACAAGAACCTTTTGTATTAGATTAGTAAATTCCGATTCACATTGAAGAAATTTTTTTTATTATCAAATTGGTACTGTGATATTGTAAATGTTCTTAGAGAATTTGAATATCCATCTAAATTTACCAAGAATCAATGTAAGACACTGAAGTTGAAGGTTGTAAAATACTATATTGTTAATGCAAACATGTATTGGAATGATCCACTTAACATACTTTTACTTTTCTTAATAGAAAACGAGACAAAAGGGATCATTGATTAATTTCATGAAGGTTTTTGTGGAGGGCACTATGCTTGGAGGACTACATCATAGAATATTTTAAGGGCGGGGTTTTAATGGTCTACTCTGTTTACACAAGTGGGAGAAAAGGTTGGAATTTGTACACAATGTCAAAAGTTTTCTGGAAAGCAGAGATTAGCAACGCTTCCATTGGTTCCAGTACTAGTCCAAGCACCTATCCTTCAATGGGGATTGGATTTCATTGGTGAAATTCACCCTCTATAAAGCAGTCAGCATAGATGGATATTGACTACTACAGATTACTTTACCAAATGGATAGAGGCCATTCCAATAAGAAATGCAATTGATACTATTATTATCAAATTTATTGAAGAATACATATTGTCTAGATTTGTATGCCCTCGGAAAATAGTGATAGACAATGCAACAACATTCAATAGTACCAAGGGGATTGAGTTTTGTCAGAAATATCAAATATTGTTGCATCATTCTACTCCATACTATCTATAGGGAAATGGACTAGCATAGTCCTCGAATAAAATTTGGTTAAAGTTATAAAGAAAACATTCGAGGATCATAAAAGGAGTTGGGACAATCATCTCATTTATGCACTTTGGGCAAACAGGATTTCAATCAAAAGATTGACAGGTAAATATCTTTTTCAACTCATTTATGGTAAAGAAGCTATATTTCTGACACATTTAGATTTTCTTGTCATGAATATTTTACAATATTTAAATGAAGAGACTAATGGTTTCTCTTGAACAATAAATTAGATCAAAGAACTAAATGAAGATAGAGATGAAGTTCATTACAAGCTTAAGAAATATCCAAGTAAAATGAAAATCTTGTTTCATAGGAAAGATTGGGAAAGAGATTTTAGGGAAGGTTATTTGGTACTAAGATGGGATGCTAGAAGAGAAGACAAAGGAAAACATGGCAAGTTTGACAACTTCTAGTTGGGACCCTTTAGCATTACTGAGGTTTAGGGTAATAACAATTTCATCCTGCAGAATTTAGAGGGACAATATTCCTCATTTCCTGTCAATGGGAAATACTTGAAGCACTACATTCAATATTGAGAGGTTTCCATTCATTCATCATTGTATAATACCAGAGATTTTATTTTACATGCAGTGTGTATTTGTTTCAATAGAGAACCCATTAGCTTGAGGAGAAGGCACACGGATCTGCAAGTTTTTTGCAACCTGCAAGAGGAAGCAATCCCCAGTTGGAGATGATGTTGCAACATGCTTTATTTCTGATAAGTTAGTTTTTATTTATAAAATAGGGAATGAAAAAATAAAGAATAAAAATGGAAATATGAAAAAATAGAAAAAAAAAGAGATGAAATAAAACCCCATCAAAAGAAAATCAAAATCTGTATAAGTGTGCCTATTTAAATGCCACTTCATAGAAATGAATTGCATTGTAATATATCAAGGTTTTATGTGTAGCTTTTTTACATGCCACAACCTTTTCTTATGATTTGAATCATACAATTTAATCTTGATAAAATAATTTGAATTTATGTTTTAGATTAGAGAAGAATTTCACTAAACTGTTTAAATCTTGGTAGAACATTATTAGATATATTAGAATAGAATAAATATGGTCTAATATGCTCAAAATTTGGCCAAAGATGTATTAGATTAGGATTATAAGTAAATTAGGCAAAATAATGGCTGCTAATCTAATTGCGTCAAAGTTAGATTAGGTTTTAATTAGGACTTAATTACCTTTAAAATGGTGATTAATTTTTGTGTAAATAAACATTGAAATGCTTTTTAGTCAAAGTCATAAATGACAAAAAGGTTTTTTGTTGTGAAGTGCTAAAGGTCAAACAAAAATGGACAGTAATCTGCTGCCCCACCCAGATGAACAACAGGGAAGCCATTTCGCACCCCCTCGCTATGTTATGTGATAATGGCAAGGGGTTTGGGGGGGGGGGGGGTGTGAAAAGTAGTTTTATCCACACGGGTTCCGCTACGTGTCACATCTCCATGCTTCGCACCCTCGTCACTCATTACCGCTTACCACCACCCCCCCTGAATCCGCCTATCTGTTTTCCCGTACTTGTTGATACTACGTCAACGATAATATCCTTCCCACACCTTCTGGTTCCAACCATTGCATGCCGCGTGTCCCTATCCATTGCAACCAATCCATTATCCACTATCTGATTCCTCCAGTTATTGTTATTCCCTTTGCATTAATGTCCATTTTCACGACCAGTAATGACTTTCTTGTAACGGTAAACTTATCCTAATTATAAATAACCCCTCGCCCCATTATGCCATTTTTCCTAATTTCTCTTTAATTTCAATTCACTCTTTGATTGAGTTCACTGTTCTTGTTTTAATTTGTATGCCACTACCGATATTACTACCAGAATGCATCACCTTGAGTATTTGTATCCCTATTTTTTGTTAAATTTGCATTGAAATTCTGTAATCATGTCTCCTAAGAAAAAATATCTACCATATGATAGTTCATATTCATTACAGGAAAACCCAAAGGCCTCTGATTCCTTAGACCTGGATCACATTCCATTGGATGATCATATCTTCAAAATAATAGATACAATGTGTGAATTTGACATGTTCAAATTGAACAAGTAGCTAAAATAGACCTATATTGACTCTGAAGACGAAATCAATCTATGGGAATCCCTTTTTCCCTTGTATATGCTTCCTCCTACCCATTATTTTCTAGATTTAGTCATGTGGTACCAAGCTAACTATAACCCTTTGCAAAGAACTGTGGTAGCTCAAAATGGAAACATTTTGATATCTATCACTCGAGAAATTATCAACCAGATGCTTCTGATCCCTGAAAATAATTCCCTTATCCTTTTCTCCACTTCTATTTTACTGGACCTGTATCATGAGCTTACTTTCCCTCAAAGAGCTCAAATATTTGAGATATTTCTCCCAAAATATGTTGAACTTCCTAAAAATAATCCTTCTTATCTAGCATCAATGTTCCCTAAGAGAGCTAAACACATCATTTCCCTACTTTCTTGCTTGTTATGCTACCAAACAGATTAATGGGTAGATGAATATATCCTATGTTATCTATCCATTTTCTATAAAGAAAACAAACCTTCCTTCATATATAATTAAATTCAATTTTTCGCTGAGACTATGCATGAACAACTAATGAAAATCAGTACTGAAGGAGTGTTTAAATATGCTTCTGAACTAGTAAATATGATTATTTTTCAGCAGGGAGATAGGTTACCTGTTTTTCTACATAAGCAGGATGATCAACAAGTGAATCAAGTAGTCACACAATGGACCTCATTGATTAGAAGGAACTCAATTGAATTCAAATTTTCAAACTTCATTGACTATTTCATTCACCCAGTTGCACAACTTGTCAACAGCTAGAGAGAGCCCAGGATCAGTCCAGAAATCAAAAGGATCATGCACCTCAATGATCAAGCTAGAACAGGAGACTGGTATCTTTACCAGAATTATACAAAAATTAGAGTATATGGCTGCGAATTGGCTCCATATAAATTTTCCAAATATGTTTCAGAGAGAAGTTTCTCTCTAGAATATATTAGGAAAATGATTAATATGGATGAACAAGATCAAGTCACAGGTAATATTATTCATTTGTAATACAAGATCAACATGTATTGAAGTAGATGCAATCCTAAAAAAGATGGGTTTTCAACCCAGTTTCACCTGGTCTTATGACCCATTTAGTATTGTTTCCAACTTAAGGGTTGAACTCAAAACCAATACTTACAATCATACACCAAGACCAAAGATTCATAATTATGAGAATCAAGAAAAGTGACAGGAGAACACACTTCGAGAAGAAGAAGAATAAATTTTATCACCTTCCACTCCCCAGATTCCTACTTCTCAAACCAAGAAGGACAAGAGGCCCAGAGAAGGATCTTCATCATCAGCCATAGGTGAAAAGGAATTCATTCATTATAAGAAAAAATCAAGGACTAACTCCAAAGGCACTACTACTACTCATGGTCATAAGGAGCCTATAATTATTAATTTGGATGATTCACAATTTTATATAGGGACATAATAAGCTACAATCACTACTCCATATTCCTCTTCAGTTTCACATAATTTATTGGATATCACTCAGTATCTAGGAGAAAGTGAGCATGAGGAGTCAAACATCTTCACTAATTTCCTTGAAATTAAGCATAACAATGAATCTTTAAAGGCAAACGTATATGCTCAGTTTTGGAAACACAAATCTACTTCACTACACAAGTTGTTGACAACTTTCAATAGTGAGAAAGGATGGATGCAAATGGAATTCATTCAAGCCCAAGTGCCTTCTCCAAAGGCTTCTTCAGATTATAAGAAGACTATATTTTCATTTGATGCCAACCATATACATCCAATCGATCAGATGGATATGCATAGGCAGTCTGGTGAGATGATTTTCTCTACCATGACCAACATTGTTATGGAATTATCAAAACTCAAAACAAATCTTTCAAATGTATAGTCATAATTTAAAATAGAAAATATGTCCTATTTGGCAAAGGATAACAGGGTCAAAACATTAGAATAATAAATGATTAAAATTGGGTATGATTCCACTGCTGTTAAAGTTGTAGAAGACATTATTAGAAAGAATAATGCAGACATTTTGGCATTAATGAAGAAGCCCAAACTACCTTCTGTAGAGGATCCTCAAACCAAGGAGATAGCTGAAAGTGAGCAACACAAAGAAGAGATGATCAAGGTGATCATTGAGAAAAATTTACAGAAAAAGACAATGTAAGAGTAGATTGAAAAATTTCTTAAAGAAAAAGAGCAATCTACTCAGCTAGCCATAGCTCTAATTACAACTATACCTATTATAGTTTCAAGGACAGTAGGGGAATCGACATCAGAAACAACAGAATCTACATCACCAACAGGAGATTTGAAAAAAGTCTTATAGGAGCTGACTCACTAGAAACAAGAAAATGAAAGGCTTCACAAGAAATTTAAGAATCTAGAGACCTAGAAGATTAAAAATGATAGACTTTATGTTGAAGATATGAAAAAGACCCACAGATTGATTGGAAGAATAAATTAGTTGGAAAGTGAGTCATTAATGGCTCAGACCTTGGCACAAGCTAAGGAAAACATTTGGGCAGATATCATTCAAGCCATAGTTGAAGTATGACCCTCCATAAAGATCATTTTTGATCTGGAAGAACTTATAAACATATGTCAGATAACTATTAAAGAAGTTAAAGAACTTATTAAAGACGAACCAAGTAAAGCCACTCACATGATCAAAGTTCTTAATTCAAAAAGCAAGGCCAAGTTGGAGCAGATTCAGATTCTGGACAAAACAGAAACCATTCTGGAGATTAAGAACGTTTTGCAGAAAAATAACCTCATGACTTAGTTGGAGACCAAGTGCCAAGCCTTGAAGACCGTTGTTCAAAGGTTTCATTTTAAATTTAACTTAATCAGAGAGGAATGCTAGGATTAGTGGCACCAAATGACAGGTTGATCAGTTTGGAAGAATATTGTCAGAAACTTTATACAATAGCATCTGATAAAGCTAGTTTTGCAGGTGTAAAGGGTAATCTTATCGGGAAACAAATGTTAGAGGATTTAGATTTTGATTTGACAATTATGCATGAGATTAAACACATTTTGTAAATAAGCACACTTTTGAAAAGTACGCCGAGGTTGATGAAGTTTACAAGAAATTGGTAAATATTTCTATACCAGTTCAAGACATATGGGATCACTTATGTGAAACTATCAAATAACTTTCATTATCAACTAACAAACAACTGGGCAACACATTTTGTGGACCGGATCATCAACAAATTCCTGAAAGATAGTGCCAGCACTTAGCAATTTTAAAATTCCTATAGTTTTGTACTACTTTATATTTTTGTTTTAAAAATATCTAGAATAAATTTTATTTTGTATAAATAACTCCTCCTTCGTGTTATTAAGGGTTCAACCCTTGGATGAGCTTTTAGAGAAGAATTGCAATTGAGTTGGAGATTTGTTTCAAGTTAATGAAAGGATTCTGAATTTTCCTTCTATAATTTGTCTCCTTGTAAGTTTTTCTTATGTTCTTATTTAATTATGCATTTCTTCATGTATTTAAGCCTTTATGAAAAAATATGGGTAAGATCATACTGAGTACTAGTCAATCTTAAATCCCCTGTGAAGTTATAAACAATAATTAGGGAATATTTTATAAAACTATATGTTATTATAAACTCCTCTATATCAATTAATTGTCACATACATTTGCATTAGATTAAATATATTTTGTTCTACAGGAAACATTATTTTCCTGTATTCTTTTCTTATAACCAATCAAATATTATGTCCAAATATTTAGCAAGTTATATTTCATGAAGACTCTGCTATTCACCCATTTTAAATCAATTAGCTATTTTAGACAAATAGACAACACTTTCATCCAACTTAGCATTTGTTAAGGCTTGAGCACATGTTTTCAAATTGTTCATAACATTAGTCATCCAAAAACTTTAAAAACAAACAAAACATTTTAGATGCTCTTGCATGATTAATTAACCTAAATTCATCTCAGAGGAGAACATGACCAACATCCCCAATTGCCTGTGCCTCCTGAGAACTAAATATATAAAGCCTACCACCCTAGTAAAATAGATAATCCTTCTTACAATGATTTTTTGACAAATCCAAGACTGCAATGATTCTCTGCCACTACCTTTGTTCTGCTGCTCTCCATGCTGAGATCACTATCCCTTCTCAGTTTCACTGAACTTCTTGTAAGGAGCCCCATTTTCTTTCTCACTTGCATATTAAGGTTTTTCCCACTTGCATCTTAAGGTCTTTCCCACTTATGAGGCCAATTTCCTTTAGCCTTCTCATTCCCTTTCCAATCATGCTTAGGCTTAGAATTTTAATTCGACTACTCATAAAAATGATTCCATTTCTTGATGACTTCCTCTAATCACCAAGGCTCATCATACTCAATTTGATCCTTGAATTCTAATGGAAGTCCACTGATGAACCTTTGAACCTTCGTCTTCTCATCCTTGAGATAAGGAACATACCTCAATAGCTCCAAAAACTTAGTCATATACTCTTCATCTGTCATAGAACCCATCTTCGGCTTATGGAACTCCTTAGCCTTTCCATCATAATATATCTCAGATAAGTACTTCTTTTGGAAGAGTCTTTTAAACTTATGCCATCTCAATTGTTCTACCCTTATGCCTTTGATATGCTTCACGTCTTACCATGAGATATCTAATTTTCCTTTGAGACTAAAATAACTATCCTAGAATTCATATTCTCTATATAATCATGCAATTTGAAGAACTTCTTCATCCTAAGCAGCCATGCTTTAGCATCTTCCAGTTTATTCATTTCTCCATCAAATGTGAGGCTTGGATTTATTGAACTCATATAGAAAGTAATGCTTCTCACTTCTCCTATAATTATGATGGAGGTGATGAGAATTATGTCTTTCTGAACCAGAAATACAATAGAACCCATAAGAATTACCTCTCCTGTTAAGTGTATCCAACCATCTGCCACCTATGACGGTGTCATCGATGTCCAACTTGTATCCTGATCGAGACCTATTGCCATATACCTCATTAGCCCTTTGTTCTTGTCCATGACAGATACTTGGTTTTCCTTCTCTTTTAAAATATGAGAATATATGAAGGATCATTGCATTAACGTCTACTTGTTTTTCCTTAGCTTTGGAAAGTCTTTCCCATGACTCAATTATCCTATCATTATCTTCCTTGCAACTTTTGATTTCTGCTTTCAAGCTTCTCATTGTATATTCTATGTCAAGAGAGTACTCATATCCTTGCTGCTCAACTAATCTATAAGGAGGATCATGTGAACTGTAGTCCACCATTTTTCTCGTCATCTCTGATTTTCTTCTTCCTGCAAACATACCATGTTAGATAAACCAAACATAGAAACATGATCATACATAAATTAATGAAGTTTAGGGGAGGCTATCTTGTCAGCACTAATCTGTCTAGAGTAACATGGTATACATGTATATATATAGTGACACCAACATATCAACCTATTGACATCATGCATGATAACTCAAATTGTAACACTGACTACATACATGATAACCATAGCCACTACAATGCATGCATATGACTAACATGCATGCATAACAATCACATCTAGCCCATCCAATACAAGTGTTTGAACCTAGAAGCTTTGATACCAATCTATAACCACCCCTCCCAACATTTACCCACTTTTACAAGCTCCCATGATAAATGTGATGCTGAGTGCTATTATGATGTGACCCTACCTCCAAGTTCTTGTTATGGAAGTGGGGTCTGCAATCCGACCACAAATTAACATCCCTTAGAGATAGTAGACCATTTAGGAGGCTACAACGCACCCCAAGTGGTCAATCCATTAGTTGGAACCATTTTCTACTGACATAATCCCCAACCATGCCCACAACACAATATGCATGCAATTATGAGGCTACAACCACACTCACAAGCCTAATTCCATGCAGTTATGACCTAAATTTCCCAGTTCAGTGCTAGTGGTTTCGATATTTGAGACACTTTTCTAGGCTAGTCTCCAAACCACCGTTCAGAAGTTCCTATAACTTTCCAGAATCATGATTAAGGTGATAACAATTCCAAACAATCAAACTTGAAGTAAGAACATGACCTAGACGACCTATTAGACACTAGACATTTCGTCAAACATATGGTAAACATATGCTTTCCTTTGCTTGTCCTTAATTTATTACTCTCTCCTCTTGGAGATCTCTCTCTCTCTCTCTTTCTTAGTTGACCTAAGCTAAAGCTGACAAAAGTTGTGAACTTTTTCTATAATGCCTTTTTATCATTGATGTATCATTTTTCTTCGTTTTCCTTCATTTTCCCTCTGATTTCCTTACCATGAAAATATGTGTCTCTTCACCTTCATTTTCTCCTATTTTCCTTTATTGTCATAAATAAATGCCAATTATTGTCTTTTTTCCTTCACCAATTCTGTTTCCAATTTCCATAGCCATAAACAAACCAAAGTGATGCCCACTATAGTGTTTTTCCCAACATTCAACTTGGAATATGTGTCCCATGACCTTGGTCTTATTCTTTTTTCCTTTATTATCCTTTATTACATGAAACTTTAACCTGAGGCTATTACAAAAGCCTCCCCCTTACGAGAAAAATGTCTTTGATGTTTTGTGAAACCTATGACCAACAAACTACTGAAAATAAATAAATAAATAAAATACTACTCATGGAGATTTATAACCTAGCTCGATGAAATATTTACAATGAAATTTTTCTGAAAAGAAAAATAAACATACTCCTTATTGGAGCTTTATAACATAGCTCATTGTGGTATTTACAACCATTTATATATATACATATACCAATAACTCATTTTCTTGAACTAGAAATTAATGAAGGATATAAAGCCCACATCTAATCAATCATCTCCCATGTAGCTTCATCGAGCCTAAAGTGCTTCCACTGCACTTTAAGTTGCTTTATTACTCAGTTTTGTAGCATGAGTTGTTTCCTCTGCAATATGTAATGAGGTTATAGATGAAATTATCCCTCTAGATCCACCTATAATACATACCAATAAATCACATGATCAACAACCTTGACATATCTTTTAAGCAGTGAAACATGGAAAACATCATGGACTTTCACTATTGGCAACAGGGCAAGTCTATAGGCCAATGGTCCAATCCTGTCTAGATCTCAAAAGGCCCAAACTAATGAGGTTTCAACTTGGCACATCACCCATTCCTCAAGGAGCTCCTCTTGGGCTTGATGCGCAAGTACACATGCTCCCCAACCTGAAACTCCTTGAATTCTCTATGCTAATATTCATAACTCTTTTTCCTACCCTATGTTGCCTTTGAATTCCTTCTAATAACCTGCATTTCCTATTCCATCTCAGCCAACATATTAGGTCCAATCAACACCTTGTTCACTGGACCACTCCAGCTGATAGGAGTATTACAACTATGGTCATAGAGAGCCTCAAATGGACTTATCCTCAAGGAATCCTGGTACCCATTATTATATGAAAACTCCACCAGTGGAAGATACTCCTCCCACTTCCATTGTTTATAAATGACATACATCCTCATCATATCCTTAACAATACTATTAACCGTATATGTATGATATGATCTTCTTGGGAACACCATGCATCTCACTATCTCCCTGATGAATATCTAAGCTACCTCGCTAGCTGAATTAGTATATTTCACCATGATGAAGTGAGCTACCTTACTTAACCTGTCAACCATGACCATGATGTAATCATGCTGCTTTGATTTCCTCAAAAAACCTGTAATGAAATCCATGGAAATGACCTCCCATTTCCAGTCTAGAATTGGAATAGTATGCAATAAACAAACTCGATGCTTTGAATCTTATTTTATCTACTGATAGTCCAAATATAGCAACAAACTCAGCCACTTCTTTCTTCAATTTCAGCCAATGATAGAAATTCTTAACTGATGTTAAAGTCTTTTGATATCTTGGGTGATTTGAATATGACTTGACATGAAACTCCCTCAAGATAAGCCTCTTTAGCTCACTTCTATTCAACACATAAAACCTATTCCTGAATATGATAAAGCCATCTACCATGAGGAGATACTCCTCATCCCTATCACCTTCACCCTACTATTCCAACCTATTCTTCAACTACTAAAATCTGTCATCATGCAACCTTGCCTTCAAGATATGTTCTTGCAAATATGTCCCATAAGAGATCAAAATTAAAATATGATTCACTTAGACTCTTCGAATGAGAGCATCTTCAACCCTATTCTCCTTTCCCCTGGTGTACATGATCTAAAAGTCATATCTAATCACAAAAAAATTCAATGAACATTATCAAACAAACATTGATTTCTATTCATGTAGTTGATTCTCTAGACTATGTTAGTGAAAACAACACATAGTTATATGATCGAGGAGGATTCTATTGATTTAGTTTCACAAGTGTTCAAGTGTCGTCGTCAGTGTTCAGTGTCGTCATCAATTCAATCCAGCTTCAATAGTATTGGCTATGGATCAAGTTGTTTAGGTAATGTTTTGGTTGCATGGCATTTAGTTGAAATGGGTTTGTACCTGACTATTGACTTATGTTCATCGATAGTTCCGCTAGGATTGGTCGATGACATGTGTTTTGTCATTCACCTCATAAGATTTAGTGAAGACATGGGTGTTTTCCATTGTAGAGGTTCGATATGGTTCATCGTTAGGTTGTTGTCGCAACTGTGGATTGCGTCGACGATATGCATTGGTATCGTCATAGTGTGACGATTTACTGTACATGGGCTTTTAAAAGAAATCATAAAATCCTAAGCCAAAGGCTCAACCTAACCCTGAATCTAACCATCATATATTAACAAAAATACAAATTCAAACTTATGCCTAATCCTAAAAGCCCTAACCATTGCATTCAAAACATTTTGCAAAACCTAACCCTAACACTATGTATTAAAATACATTGTTTAAAGTTTGAAAAACCCAATCTTGACCTTGTTTTAACATTGTAAAACAATACAAAACATAGTGTACAAAATTCTAACCACGTGGGTAGCCTAACTATGCGAGAGAAAGGTCAGACATGTGACCAGTGTAGATAATCCATCAGAGGTACGTGATGACAACTCTTAACCGTAGCTGCAACGGAGGTCCTAACCGAAACAGTCACATGTTATAGGTTTGGAGTTGACCACACGGGGTTTCCATACTGTAGACAGGCTGCATGTGAATGCTGCATTGTTGACCATTGGGGTCTTTAGAACCATGGAGTTAGCAGTTAGCACAAACTGTAACAGTTTTCACATGCGGCAATTAACGAAACCATCGCCGGAACTGTCGGGAGAAACTGTAGAGGTGGCATCTAGTGGTTAGACTGCCAACATTCACAAGGAAACTGTTAGTTCTCCACTTGGTTAGCCTGACCGCCTGTGGTTATGACTTATCCTATGGTTATTTTTGGGTTTTTATGGTTTTTGGTTGTTAAAACTAATGTGATGGCCATAAAACCTAGCCCTAGGTGTCATGGAACCACATGACCGAGCTTCAAACCATCCAGAAGCAAACCAAATTCATCCTGAATTCAACCAAGGAGGTTTCAATGCATCTATAGGCCTATAAAAGGAAGTTTTTCTTCATTGATGGAGAGGAGAGTAGTTTTGGTTTTTGTATGTAGATTCTGGAGGTCATAGGCAGTTTTTTTTTTTTTTTTTTCAGTATAACAGGAGCATCCAGAGTCAGAATTAGAAACTGTGATAGGTGTTAGAAAGATGGTTCAGAGGGCTATTTGTTGACAGTGATCAAAAGTGACTTTGTGCACATTAATACTAATCAAATCTCTATGTAATCAACCTCTACTGTTTCAATCCTAATAAAGCAGTTGCTCATCTTGAAAGTGGATTCAGAGACATAGTTCATTAGGGATGAACTCCGTAATCAATTTTTCTATCTGGTATCATTGTGTTTTTACTATTTTCACTTTTTTTTTGCATCTTAATTATGTTTAATAAGTTGTCGTAAAGTCTTTATTCTCAATATGTTTTCTTGATTTCCTCACTTCCAGTTAACATTCAAATCATAAATGGCTAATCACTTCTACATTAGTTTTAGTTTATGATCATTTCAGATCATATAATTTGGTATTAGAGTAGGTTGTGTTTGTATAATTTTCCATTGAATGTTAACTAGGTCAAAGTTGCAACAAGGAGAAGGAATCCTTGAGCAAATCAATCCATAGGTTGGAAAGTGATGAGTTGTTCATAAATCGACCATGTTGGGACCTGATGCAGGTGAAAACACTGAAACGAAGATGAGTGATGAACAATTTAAGCTAGCATTCTTGACTATGTAGCAGATGTTGGGAGAATTGTACAAAGACAAGAAGGCAGCAAATGCAGCTTCTTCTTCAAAGGCATCGAATAAGGACAAAGTTAAAGGGAAGACTAATAAACCACCTTCACCTCCATCATCTCCATCATCATCATCATCATCATCATCATCATCTTCTTCTAGTGCAGAATCTAAAACGGAAAAGAAACCTAAGAAAACATCTCTTTTGAAAATTGATGTTAAATTTGAGTTACCTATATATGATGGTGAAATGAATCCTGAAAAGCTAGATAATTGGATTAAGCAGTTAGAAGTGTATTGTTGCATTTAGAACATTTCTAGCTATAAAACTAAAATTTAGTTAGCTACACTTAGAATGGGGGAAACAACTTTAAATCTGGTGGGAAAGTAAAACTCATATAGATGTAAAGCGTAAAGGAAAAGTCATCTCTTAATGGTCTAAGTTTTTAAAGGCTCTTAGGAAATAGTTCTATCCTTTAGGATACATGCAACGTTGTTATTGATTGGAAGCATTTGAGGCAAGGTAAAGGGTAGAGTGTTTAGGAGTTTACTCAGGAGTTCAGAAAGAAAGCATTGGCGCTTGGTATTTCATTGGATACATGTGAAAATTTGTTAAAATACATTGGTAGTTTACATTCATATTTGCAACATACATTATTGATGTTTAATCCTGATGATTTTGATGAAGTGTGTGTTCAAGCCATACATATTGAATCAAGTGGCAGATCATTCAAGTTTTCATGTCAGTCATCCAAAGAGTTGGAAAACAAATATTCTAGTGATTGTAAGGGGAAGAACATTTCGAAGAGAAAGAAATTAGTGATAGTTAAAAAGGAAAGACCTACTTGTTCTCATTGCCAGAGAATCAATCATGATGAGTCTAAGTGTTGGAAACTTCATCCAGAACTTAAGCCCAAAAAGTTCCTTAAGGAGAAGGATGAAAAGAAGGCCATGGCAGCAGTCCAACAAGATATAGGTTCAGATTTAGGTGATGAAAGGAGGATAATCACCATGGTTACGATAGGTAAAACTTCTGACACTGATTCAAGTTTGAAAACTATTGCATCTTCATCAAAAATAAATCCTTCAAATGAGGATAAAAGAGTTGAATTGTTTAACATAAGAATAACCTCTAAGCATACAAAGATAGATACAATGTTTGATAGTGGATCATAGGTGAATTTAATATCTGAATATTTAGTTAAAAGTTTGGGTTTGGAAACACATAATCATTCAAGACCTTTCCCATTAGGATGACTAAATAAATCAACTCAGAGAATAGTCACCAAACAGTGTCGATTAAGATTTTTCCATAACAACTAATTACATTGATGAAGTGGAATTAGATGTGGTTCCAGTAGACATATGTGGAGCTATCTTAAGAAGTCCTTATCTTTATGATCGTGATGCAGTATTTTACAAGAGAGAACATAAATATCATCTTAAGAAATATGGGGTTGAATTTAATGTCAGGGCACATCAAAGTAAAAATCACTTGAATTCAGTTAATGTTAATCAAATGAAGCGATTAATAAGTTCAAACAAGAGATTTGTAATGATGTGTATGAAAGGACAACATAAAAATCAACATGATGGTTGTTTAAGTTACAAGACTCACCTTAAAGATGGTTTGATTAAAGAGATAGAAACTATGCCAGTTCTATGTAAAACCAAACATCTTACTTATAAGCAAAGAATACAACATGAATTACAGTTTGCACCTAAAGCTCCTCTTCCTAATGTTAGAAAGAATCAATTCAATTAAAGTTTGGAACTAATAGTTACAGGGATACAAGTTAGTATTGGGGAAGTCAGTGTTCAATTTCTCTTGTATTGTGTCGCCAGTTCATGATTCAAATAGTTTGGAAACCTATTTTCAAGTGGAGAGGAAATCTACTTGTTTTCATATCAAAGCCTTTTCTAAAGAAGTGTCAAATTCTCTAATGGGAACATATGCATTAGAGGAAAGTGTTAATCAATGTAAACATCATTTAAATGAAGAAAAAGTGATTCAAACAAATAAACAACTAAATCAATACTTTCAAAGACAAACTAAGTTGCAGAAAATTTCACCTTACAGTTTGATGGGTTCATTGCAACAAGTTCACTTAATAATTAGGAAGCAAGAAAGTATGTTAAATCAAGTAGCTGGTTTGATTTCTAAAGCATCTTTGAGTGTCTCTCTCATTCCAAAAATACATTGTTTATACATGTTGATGGTATTAAACAACATCTAGTAGATACTATTTTTAAAGGTTATGAATCACTAACTCCTGGTTCTTCATGGAAATAAATCAATTGCCATGTTCATAACAGGGTGTTCTCCCATCGTTGTAAGTTATTCATACTGCAGATGGAGAGAACAAGTCACCAGATCAAGAAGTACCATGATCACCATCGTCAGGGTCATCACTTGCAAGTGAATGATTAAATATATTGGTACATCGTCAGGTCAAGGTGGAAAGAGAGGGAGTTCTACCCTCATCGGCTATTTGTTTAGTCAAATTTTTTTGGACCAAAAGCCTTCAAGTGGAGAGGAATGATCCAGGAGGATTCTGTTGATTCAAGTGTCATCGTCAGTGATCAACATCATCATCAATTCAGTCCAGCTTCGACATTATTGGTTATGGATCAGGTTGTTCAGGTAATGTTATGGTTTCATGGCATTTAGTTGATATGGGTTTGTACTTAGATGTTGACTTATGTTCATCGAAAGTTTCGCTAGGATTGGTAGAAGACACGTGTTTTGTCATTCACCTTATAGGATTTACTAAAGACATGGGCGTCATCCATTGTAGAGGTTCGATATGGTTCGTCGTCGGGTTGTCGTTGCAACTGTGGATTGTGTTGACGATATGCATTGGTATCGTCACATTGTGACAATCCGATATACATGAGATTTACAAAAAAATCATAAAACCTTAAGCCTAAGACTCAACCTAACCCTAAATATAAGCATCATATATTAACAACATTACAAATTAAAACCTATGCCTAATCCTAAAAACCCTAACCATTGCATTCAAAACATGTTGCAAAACCTAACCCTAACACTATGTATTAAAATACATTGTTTAAAGTTTTAAAAACCCACTCTCGACCTTGTTTTAACATTGTAAAACAATACAAAACATAATGTACAAACCTTTGACCATGCAGGTAGCCTAGCCACATTGGAGAAAGGTCAGACATGTGATTAGTGTAGATAAGTCGTTGGAGGTATGTGATGACAACTCTTAATTGTAGTTGCGTCGAAGGTCCTAACCGCAATAGTCACATGTGACAGGTTTGGAATTGACCATGTGGGGTTTCCAAACTACAAATAGGCCACATCTGAATTCTACATTGTTGCTCATCAAGGTCTTCAGAACTATGTAGTTAGCAGTCAGCGCAAACTACAATAGTTGTCACATGCAGCAGTTAGCGAAACCATCACCAGAACTGCCAGGGGAAACCGCAAAGGTGGCATCTAGTGGTTATACCACCAGCATTCACATGGAAACCGTTAGTCCTTTGCTTGGTTAGCTTGATCACTTGTTGTTATGACTTATCCTATGGTTATTTATGGGTTTATATGGTTTTTGGTTGTTAAAACTAATGCGATGGCCATAGAACGTAGTCCTAGGTGTCATGGAACCATAGGACTGAGCTTCAAACCATCAAGAAGAAAACAAAATTCATCCTGAATTCAACCAAGGAGGTTTCAATGCATCTACAGGCCTATAAAATGCAGCTTTGCTTCATTTAGGAAGAGGAGAGTAGTTTTGGTTTCTGTATGCAGATTCTGGAGGTCATAGGCAATTTTGTTTTCAGTGTAATAGGAGAATCCGGAGTCAGAATTGGGAACCGTGATAGGTGTTGGAAATATGGTTCAGAGGGCTATCTGTTGATAGTAATTAGAAGTGCTTATGTGCACATTAATACTGATAAAATCTTTGTGTAGTCGACCTCTACTGTTTCAAACCTAATAAAGCAGTCACCCATATTGAAAGTGGACCCAGAGATGTAGTCCATCAGGGACGAACTCCGTAATAAATTTTATTGTCTGGTATCACTGTGTTTTCACTGTTTTCACTTTTGTTATGCATCTTAATTATGTTTAATTAGTTGTCCTAAAGTCTTTCTTCTTAAGCAGTTTCCTCGATTTTCACACTTTCAGTTAACATTCAAATCATAAATGGCTAATCACTTCTACATTAGTTTTGGTTTATGATCATTTCATATCATTATATGAAACCAACATAACCATGAGAACATATAAGTAAAAATTCACCAACATAACGTACAAAAAAATCAACATTCCTTTGAGATGAGTGTAAGTACACACTTTCACTTTACATATTAGACATCGTTGGTCTACCATAGAAAAAACATATACATGATTAAAACACTTATTTGATTAACTTGAGTGGCTAATGACTAAAGGAGAGATTTCAACTCTCCACCCAAACATAGGTTAAGTGCGCTGCTACCTTTATTTTATCTAACCACCCCCAAATTGCATTCATAGTTTGAGGAGCTATTTTCTCAAGGGAATTTCAAACCAGTAACAAGTCAAACATACCAGAGAGGGAGTGAACTTTCTAGGTGGTTTATCAATTACCTCATGTAGTTAGCACCATAATGAATGATACCACTCTGTAAAGGATCATAACGATTGACCCAAGGCTTAATGAAGTTCGGCTCAATCTAGGAGGATGATCTCACTCTAAATGTGGTTTATCAACCAATTTTTCAAGGAAGCATTGCAAGAGTCCAATGTCCACTATCCAGGTGGTTTGTAAGCACATTAAATAAGATCTAAGTGGTTTATCAACCCCAAGGCAAGCACTTAGAGGTTTGTCTACTAAGACAACAAGCATCTAAGTGTATCAGCCTACCAAGTGGTTTATCATCCTTCCAAAAAGAACCCTAGTGGTTTATCAACCCATTCAACAAGATCTAAGTAGTTTATGAGCCCCAAAACAAGCACTTAGAGGTTTATCAATAAAGAAAATGCATTAGTGAGTCAGTTTCTCCACCAAGACTTTGCTATCCCATCAGAAATTTGATAAACAACACTAGCCACACCAGAAATTACAAGGAACAATATCCTATTTTCTCCTCTCTTCTCTTGTATTTCTCTTGAGTGATACTTTGTTTTCTCCTTCTCCTCTCCTCCTGCATAATTTGTGCTTTTTTATCTTCCCAATCCCTTGTCCCTTCTCTTTGCATGTTTACTGTCCCAACACATCCCCCAAGAATAATGATACTATGGGGCTCGCCCTTTGCTATAAACTGCCCATACACAACTTCAATGTGTGATTGACTCGTCAAGGAGATAGGTGGGTAAAAATAAATGAAGTGACTTGGGTTTGGGTTTACACACAACACAAGGAACTCCTCCTCCTCAATACCCTAAATCAATGTCCACCCTTCTAAATTAGACATATTTACATTATCACATTTATTTATATGAATAAATACACATAGTGACTTTTAGATGGGGGTAGTGAAAAGTGTTGTTACGAACCTTGCCCCTGTTATGAAACCAACTCACAAAATATATAAAAGATAGATCAACGACTTCAAAATCAGCCTCTTTGAGGGGGAAACCTCCTTTAAAATACACAAATGAACAATTATTCGATGATACAAATGACAAGACCTCCATTCTATATATAGGATTCTAAGGGGTCCCAATATAATCAGAGTCTACATAACAATAATATTGTAGGGGCACAAAAATAACAATACTGGGCTTCTATGGGGCACAATAATAACAACATGGGGACTACATGGGCAAAACAATACAATAAGGGGGTTGCACTAATAATACTAAGGTGCTACACTAGTAGTATAGGGACCTAACATGGCCCTTTCCTTCAAAAAGTGTTGTCCTCAACGCTTTTGAGTAGTTCTTGATGCTTATGTATAAACTTCTCCTCCTCCCAAGATGAACACCATCGTTTCACCATCGTCAATGTTCTATACACAACACAAAATACATTCATGAGCTTATATATATCTTATATATATATCTATATTATATAATATATATATATATATATATATATATAACATTCATTTACATAGTAAATAAAAATGGGCAAGATACCCTCATTTTGTCATCCATTTCCCCTAGGTGGCTTTGTCTAGTCCAAATTACTTCCATTGCATCTTGAATTGATCTATTACTTGATTCCAGAGTGTGATATGCCTCTGATGCAAAATTAATTGTGGTTATAGTTTGAATTATCCCTCAGATTATACTTGTATCACAGATCAATAAAAAATATGATTAGCATCATGTGCATACTTTTTAAGAAACAAAATATGAAAACTATCATGTGCTTTCAATATGGGTGGTAGGGCTAATCTATAATCCATTGGTCCCACTCTTTCCAAAATATGAAATGGTCGAAAAAATCTTGGTTCCAACTTTTCACAAGAGCCTATTCTCAGTGAACTCTTTCTTCATCTGATGTAGAGATACACATGTTCTCCCACTTTGAATTCTTTATGCATTCTCTATTGATCTACATAAAAAAATTTCCTGTCTTGAGTTGTCTTTCATTTCTTCCTTATATTAATCACTTCCCGCTCCATCTCCTTTGACATGTTAGGTCCAAGAGACACCCTATTCATGGATCATTCCAGTTGATGGATGTGTTACATTTTCTACCATATAGAGCCTCACAAGGAACAATCTTAAATGAATATTGATACCTATTGTTGTAGGAAAATTTGACTAAGGGTAGGAACTCTTCCCACCTCTTTGGTTTTTGCATGACACACATTCTTAACATGTCCTCTAGGACTCTATTTACTCTCTTAGTTTGTCCATGCATGTGTGGGTTGTTGTTGTAATGATCCCTCTCACCCCCTTGAACTATATCAGGCTATAGGAGGTGTTACTTATTAGTTAAACCCACTTCAATGGTCCATAATGAAGACGAGGTTAAAAGAATCCTCATCATCCAAAGTTTGTGGAATTATCTTCAGATATCTCCATTACATTAATCTCGATGAGAGCTTTACAACCAGGTACTTTTTATTTAAATCTAAATCTTGGGTTGAAAGTTATGCCCATTTATCGATTGAACAACTAGATTGTGCCATGTTAATCAAGGACTTTCATGTGGCACCCACATGTGACCCATGTGGAGCTGCCATGTCATCCCTGGAAAACCCGCACTTCTCATGTATTTTAGGTGACATTCAGATAAACATTTATTTATCTTATCAATACCTTCCACCTGTGCCTAAGAATTTGATCTCCACCAACCCAAATCCAATGCGTTGCGACTATTCTGCATAAAGACTAGTCCACATAACCGCATCATCAAGATATAGGATCCTAGACCATTTTTTAAAATTGAACTCCTCACACACCTGCGGATTATGACTAATCCCAAACTCACGCCTTACTTAAAATCCTCCATCAAACTATAGATACAAGGATGTGGTGGGGCCTACCCTTGTACATGTCATCACAATGAGGTCCCACTTATGCTTATGTCATCCTATCCATTAATACTATCAACTATGTCTCTCTCAAAATTTACATTAAGAGCCTAAGGAACGCACATGTCATCCCTTCCTAAATCCTCTCTCTTAATTCTTGTTTCATTTGAAATGAAATCCCTGGGGTTATGATTATGTCATCTATCCCTAACTCATCTCAAACTATGCCCCAATTGCAAATTGACTTAGAGTTCCCAGGTCATAGGCCAACAAAACAATCAACTTCATTTACCTACAATGATCATTAAGGGGTGACAAGTTAAACTTTAGGTATATGGCTTAATGCCAAAGGGCCCAAGGTTAAAAGGGTCCCTAATGGTGAAAAATCAACGCCAGAAAGAGTATGAACATATTCACTCCTAAAGACAATTGATTCAGAGATAAGAAAGGGTGAAAGACCCCCAATACCAATTCACACAACATTCATGACTTAATAGAGAATTATGCCAGTTATTCAAACCATCCTAATTTAATATTGAACTCACTTAGAGAATCCTCATTAGAATTTGAATAAAATCACACATTATTTATAGGTAATCCATAATAAAATGTTGAGTTTCGCAACCAAGATTCACATCAGACATAATTCATGTTACAGTGGGCATAGCAACATAGATTCTTATCTCAATCAAGAAAAAATTAATGAACAATATCAATCGAACATTCATGTTTTCTCGTGTAGTTGACTCTCTAGCATATCATAGTGACAACAACACTGAGTGCTATGAAACTAGCATAGCCATTAGAGCATATAAGAAAACATTCATCATCATAAAATGCATAAACACCAATTCCTCTGATATGGGTCTAAATCCACACAATTTCATATTACATATTGGACATCATTTTTCATCCATGTCAAAAGGATATACATGAGTAAAACACTTATTTGATTAACTAAAGTGGTTAATAATTGAGGGAGGATTTAAACTCTCCACCCAAATATAGGTCAACTATATTGTAATATTTCTTGGATCTTATCACCCCCAAGCTACTTTTAGAGTCTAAGGAGTTATTTTATCAAGTGAATTTCAAACAGATAACGATTCAATTGAAATAGAGAGGGACTACACTTTCTAGGTGTTTTATAAACTACCCCATGCATGAAGCACCACAATGACTGATACCACTTTGTAAAGGATCACGTGGATTCACCCAACGCTCAACGAAGTTCGTCTTAGTCTGGGAAGAGGATCTCACTCTAAGGGTGGTTTATTCACTGGATTTTCAAGAAAAGAACTATAGGAGTATAGAGTCCACAATCTAGGAGGTTTTTTAGCCCATTGAATAAGATCTAAGTGGTTTTTCAACCCCAAGGAAAGAACTTAGAGGTTTATATGCCAAGATAACAAGAATATGAGTGCCTTAGCCTACCAAGTCTTTTTTATTAGCCTTCTAACAAGAACCATAGTGGTTTATTATCCATTCAAAAAGCTCTAAGTAGTTTATTATCCCCAAAGCAAGCACCCATAGGTTTATCAACCAAAACACCAAGCACTAGTTAGTCAATCTATCCATCTAGCCTTCATTGGCTCATCACAAAATTGATATACAACACTAAACGTACCAAATGTTACATGGATTGACATCCCATTTTATATTCTTTTTTTTTTTTTTTTTCTTGATTTCTTCTTCTTTTCCTCGTCCTCTTATCATCCCCCACACTTTGTTTTATCTACATTTTCCCACTCCCTTGTCCCTTCTCTTTGCATGCTAACTATCCCAACATGTCTCCCAATAATAGGGATAGTATGGGAGTCATCCTTCGCTCCAAACTACCTATCCACAACTTCAACTCTTGCGCTAGCATACCATTGATTCGTTAGGGAGATAGGTGGGGAAAAATAAATGAAGTGGCTTGGGTTTGGGTTTACACACAACACAAGAAGCGCCTCCTCCTCCTATCCCATAATTTGTTTCTAGCCTTCTAGCTCAACCATATTTACATTCTCACATGTACTTGAATAATAAAATACACATAGTGACTTTTACATGGGGTTTAGAAAAAATGGATGTTATAGACCCCACCCCCTTATAATAATGCTAAGGATGGTGTTCTATACACAACATGAAATACATTTGTGAGATTGACACACACACATGCGCACACACACATATGAAAATCGTTATGTTCATTTACATAGTAAACAAAAATGGGTAAGATGCCCTCATCTGATCAACCTTTTCTTAGGTGGATTCATTTGGTCCAAAGTGCTTCCAATGAATCTTGACCTTCTCTATTACTCGATTCCATAGGGAAATCTACCTCCAGACCAGAGTGCACTATGGTTTTGGTAAAATTTCTCCCTCAAATTCCACCTATATCACAAAACAATCAATAATATGATTAGCATCATGTACATACCTTTTAGGAAAATAAATATGAAAACCATAATTTTCTTTCATTGTGGCTAGCAGGGCTAATCTAAAAGCCACTAGCCTCACTCTTTCCAACATTTTAAATGGTCCACAAAATCTTGGTGCCAACTTTTCACAATATCATATTCTCAATTAATTCTTTCTTGGTTTGATGTAGAGATATTCATGTTCTCCCACAAGGAATTCCTTGCTCATTCTCTACGAATTTGTGTAACTTTTTTCCTATCTTTATCTACCTTTAAATTTTTATTGATATTAATTACTTCCTGCTCCATCTCCTTCAACATGTCAGTTCCAAGAGCCACATATTCACTAGATTAGTCCAACTAATGGGTGTGTTACACTTTCTGCCATATAGAACCTCAAAAGGACTAATCTTCAATGATTCTTGATATTCATTATTGTAGATAAATTCAACTAAGGGTAGGAATTATTCCCACCTATTTGGATGATGTATGACATACATTCTTAACATGTCCTCTAGGACCCTATTTAATCTCTTAGTTTGTCAATCCATTCATGTGGTTGGCTAGAGGATTATAAACAATGTTTTCCAAAAAAATTAAGTGAATTTGGCATCTCTATTTAAAATTATCTTCTTGTGTACATCGTGTGATCTAAATATATTTCTTTCATGAAAATCTGAGCAATGTCAATTTCCTTGAGGGTGGAATTGACATCTATAAATTGAGCAAGCTTACTAAACTTTTCCACTACCACCATTATAGCATCGTGTTGTCTTGGTATCCTTGGAATTTGCGTGATGAAGTCCATAGAGATGATTTCCCACTTCCGCCCATGGATGGAGATTGGTTTCAAAAATCCCGCTAGGTGTCTACATCCCACTTTAAAATATTGACATTCCATGCACTTGGCAATGTGATCAACAACTTCCTTTTTCATACTTGTGCAATAGTACATTTTCTTCATGGTTGTTATCTTGTTCTAATAACCAAGATAACCTAAATAAGGTCTTTTGTCAAATTCATTCAAGATGAGCTTCTTCACCCATGCAAGGTACATACCATCTACCCTTGAATTACAACACAACATAAATGATCCTTTTGTCTCTTGCTGCAAGTGTTCCTTCACATGTTTATAATGCTAATATTAAATCAAGGTTCTTTGTTCCTCATTTTGATATCAACTTCACAACTGCTTATGGATGCCACATGATCGACTTGTAGCCTTAGGCTAAGTGCATATGCTACTTTATTTTCTTTGTTTTTGATATACTTTCATTCAAAATTGAACTCGCTGATCAAGGCTAGCCATCTTTCTTGTCTTGCATTCAACTTGGGTTGGTCAAATAAATATCTCAACCCTCCATGATATGACATTAAAAAAAGCTTCCTTCCAAGTAGGTAGTGCCTCCATATTTTCAATGCTTGCATTATTGCTGCTAGCTCCAAGTCATCATTGGAATAATTACTCTCATGCTCATTTTAATTTTTGTGATTCATAAAAAACCAAGTTTCCTTCTTTCATTATGAATCCACCGATATCTTGCAAGAATTTATGTAAATCACAAAATGTTTTTCCAGGTCAACGATTCTTAATATTGGCACATGTGTTGGAAGGTGTTTTATCTACTCAAACTAGCTGCACACTTTGATGTCCATTGGAACTCAACTTCTTTCCTCAATAAGGCTATGACCGAATGCCCAATCCTTGAGAAATTTTGAATGAATCACTACTAATATCCAACCAACCCCATGAAAGATCTAATTTTTAAAAAATTTCAAGGAGTAGGCCACTCCATGATGGCCTTGACCATATTTGGATCTACTTCCACTCCTTATTGACAACATGTCTCAAGTACTAAAATTGTGATTGGAAGAAATCACATTTGCTGAGCTTGGCATAGAGCTTATGCTCTCTCAGTAGTTGCATCACTGGTCTCAATTTTTGTTTGTGTCCCTATTTGGTTTTAGAGTAAACCAAGATGTTTTCTAAGAAGATGAACTTGAACTTTTCTAAATATGGCTAAGGACGTTGTTCATTAGACACATAAATTTGGCTGAAGCATTTGTGAGCCAAAATGGATCTATTACCACTCAAACTAGCAGGGGTCCTAGAAGGGGTTCTTATAGAGAGACTATTAGGTCAAGTAAACAATGGAGCAATAACCCACTGTCACCTCAGCTAAAGCTCCCTTCTCTTTACAAAATTTTACCAATGGGAGGAGTTCAAGTATTAGGGAAATCACTAGGAGAAATATGTCAATTGTGGTGGATAGTGATTTGAAGAGCCTATTCAAAGGAGAGACTCTAATGATGGGGATTTATTTCTTTAGAAGCAAGGTGAATGAATCTCTAGGAAGGGCTAGAAGGATACACAGAACTAGGGTTGAGGGGTATTTCTTGATGTGAAAGTGCCTTAGACCAAAGAATCCTAGAAGAATAGGGTTTCCAAGCAATTCTTGTGAAATTGGCGTGACAAGGTTGTGATACCACAAAGAAGCCCTATTGGACCCAAATAAGGTCAAGAGTTTTGGGTGAAACTTAAAACAAATGGACTTGACCCAGTGAGGGAGGAGAAAGTGATCAAAGAGATAGGACTTGAGTTGTATCTTCAATACAATGATCCTTAATTAAGCCACTAACCAAAGGAAGCCTTGGAGAAACAATTCTTGAGATAGGTCTTTAGATGACTTGGAATTCCATCACTAGAATGGCTTTAGAATTGGAGGAAACACCAGTACATACCAACGCAAATCTAGACCAATTTTCATCAATTTTGGATTGCTACAATGGATTTTGTGTGATTCCCTAGGAAGCCTACTAGGGTTAGGGCTTAGGAAAAGAAGAAAAAAGGTGGCAAGATCTTCATTTTGGTGATCACCTAGGAGTAGAACAGTGGCTAGCCCATTAGGAGAATGGAATCAATATGAGTCAATGTGTAGTGATGCTTATACCCAATCAAGGAGCTCCCCAACAACTTCACATGGCCTTAGAGGAAAAAACTAGGTTACTAGGAAATTTTTTACTTCTTTGATGCTGAAATTGATGACTTATCAAGGTGATTATGAAAAATCATATACCCCTAGGATGTTTATTCACTATAATTTTCATAAAACATATGAAAAATCCCTCGCAAAGACACGATAAAAAAATTTCACATTTCATTAACGCAACTTCACCAAGTTCATGAGCGAAATTTCTTCATACAATTTATAAGTGACATGATGAGAAATAGACCATGAAAAATACGCTTACAAGTATAGAAAAATATTGCAATCATCAATAAATAAAAAGCGAAGCTCAAAGATTAAAAAAATCTTTTTGCAAATGTCAAAATGCATCAAGATTCCAATTCATCCATCAATAAGGCTAGTGGAATTCTCAAGAAGAGATAAAGATCCAATTCCAAGTGATGATAAAATGAAATGATCATTACATCAATATATATCCTCCCTATGGGTTTATATTTTCCTAATAATGTCTAATAATTCCAACTAACAAAATAATGTGCAAAAATAGCATTCCTTGGTGGAAAGGCCACCAAGATAGCTCCATAATACCAAAAAATCCTCCCAAGAGGGAAAAACAATAGATACAATAGATTGAAGGGAAATTGAGGATATCTAGTGGTGTCCAGTGTGTGCCAAGATCAATGAATGATATCGAAACATAGTGATAAAGGGGGTGGCTCCTTGATATCCAAGAAAATGACCAGTGGTTCCCCCAAATGGCTATGGGGGCACAAAACATCCTCATGGGTCACCAAATGGATTTAAAAAACATGTATCCCATATGTAAAGGCTGGAAGAATGACTCAAGCCCTCCCATTATCTCCCATGGTGAGACACATCCTCATGTGGGCCCTAGATTCCTTTCCAAGTGTGTGGTGCAGGAGTGGAGCAGACTGAGCAAGGTGGTCCAGGTGCATCATCATCTTCCAATAGGAGGAACATGAGCAAGAAATAAGTGGAACTAAAGGATCCCATGAAGTGGAAATCTACGCTATGCTATGGTGGAGACCTATGGCTCTCAATGCTCACCCTAAAAATGCTAATATAACCCTTTGGAGAGCTTGGAACCTATATAGGGAGACCAAACCCTAGATAGAGTCCCATATGCAATCTTGTATAAGATCCAATGCATCCCTTCACCTTAAAGTATAACCAAACATTATTGAAATTGAGTAAACAGGCTTACAAATCATGGAACCAAGTGGAAAATTCATGATTGAATGCCCTTCCATGATGGGATTTACAACACACAAGTTTATCCAAGTTCAAGAAGAAGGTTAGCTAACAGCCCTATTAGGTGGTTTCAACCTCTAAGTGGGTGACATGTCCATGGTATGCCAATCAAATGGTAGGTGGCACATGATATAATGATGGAATGAAGTGGGTAATTAGGGGAGGGCTCCAAGCCACATGCCATAGCATAAGGGTAGCCATAATAAGGGAAGCCCACACTTGGGTGTATAAATGTAGGAGGGAGAAATCGTGGTACATGAGTTACCTAGACCTTTGTTTTCCCACTTTTCTTCACATGCATTTTTCCTTTTATTGATTTTTCTTTTATAACTTCTTGGGGCTCTAGGGGATGAGAGCATGATGTGTAAGATATAACAGTGAAAACCCCTTTTAGGTGGGGTATTTCATCGCTCACCATGGGTTGGGACAATCATGGGTTCCTTAATGATGAAAGGGGTTGATATGAGGGACCCTTGGAATGAGGGTGATGGCCACAATGATAGGGGTAGAGATCATGCTTGGATTTTTCCCACGTGCTAAATTTGTATATCTCGGCCATATTTTGCATTTTATGGTACATTTCTGTTGAGAGTGGCCAAATTATGTTTTTTCTTTTCTTTTTAGCTACATCAACCTTTGGGGCATCGATCTAGGCCCATCCCAAGGTGTGGACAAAGGGAGGGGGAAACTAACTCTTTATGGAACCAATTGACAAATGTGTACCCAGATGGGAAATATGGTGAATGGGGCTATAATGAGTGGAGGGGAGTGATATATATGGTGTTAAGAAGTAGGACCACACAACCAAAATCAAGGTTTCCCATATAGTTCCATCCCTAAAGCTAGTAGCCAATGAAGGATATGCCATGGGTTTAGGGTACACTGTTAACCATAAAATTGGACATAAGAGACAAGAGTACAAAATAATCCCACCCTTTCTACCAAATCCCCCCACTAATCCATGGCAAAAGGTGTCCATGATAAATAAACACAATTTCCAAACCACACAATTAGAAGCCATACCTTTGGGGTCAAAAGGCCCACCTTCAAACATGTGATCATGAAAAATGGGCAAAGGATTATATGGCTGGCTCAGGTGGTGGAGATAGTGGAACATTAAGCTATCTAGTGGCTACAAGGGTCTACTAGCTACTAGTTGAAGACCATATAGGAGAAATTGTTTCTCCTATGGATAATACCAACAAGTGGTAGGTAACATCTGGCTCCAACTAAGACATGATCTCTTAGAAGAGTGCACCAAAATAATCGAATGATGAGGTCATGAGAACACCAACAATATCTTGGGAGGCCAGGTATGTTACTTTCACATATCAAATACCAAGCAATGAGGCAACATGTTTTTTTGGTGTCTTATGATCACCCTTGTTTAATATTTGGCCATAAAATCAGCAAGAAATAAATTTTACTCTAAATGCAATTATTATAGCTTGATGAAATCATATGATGTTAGTTATAATGAGAAAAATAAACATGAAATTCATCCTACCCTAACATGCATATAATACAAATTTGAGTATCAAGGAAAGGGATGACATTACTAAATTTGACCGGTTCTGGCCAAAGTTTGTTGTTAAGTTTAGCAATATAATAGTAATACTCAGTGACCTTCCCATGAATCTTGTTAGGAATAGGGTTTTTGTCAACCAACACCACATTCCAAACCTTATATTCCTTTCTGGGCTTCCATTTTTGTTTTTCTTGTGATCAGGCCTTTTAAGGATACATGCCTCTTGAGAAGAAAGAATAATAGATGGTTTCTTGGTCTTGGGGATCTTGTAATAAGGGATGGGCCCTGGTTTTACAACATGAGTATGGTACATCAACTCTCTATAAAGGTTAAAGGGAGTTCCATCAGACTGTGGAATGGTGACATAAGATAAGTCCATTTTGAGTTTACCACCCAGAGTAGCACCCCATTTCCTAGACAATAACATCCCCCATACATTAGGAATATATATGACCACGACATCCATGAGAAACAATATATTGGGGTTTATAGATAAATAGGCCTTTAGATATTTTATGAGGCCTTATACTTTGACAGGTTGAAAGTTGAAACTACATATCATCTTATACTTTCGAGTAATGCTAAGATTTAGTTGCTTCATGAATTTTAATGGCATGATATTTGCGGAAGCCCCTAAATCCAACATACAATTATGCAAGAGGAGGTAATTGATAGTTAAGGTGAGAAAGAATGGCTCATGTCTCGAGTTTGAATTGGAAAGGTGAATGCTTTGTAATATTATTGGTGTGTTTGTAGGTTTTAACCCCATACAAAAATTACCTGCGTACGAATTCTAAAAATAAAAAATAAACAATGGTGAGAGCATAACACATAAAACAAATATACACAGAGATCTTCCCCTAGATCCAAAAACCGGGACTACCAAATTGATTTTAATTATGTTCCTTTCAATTTTACAATACATATATATACATGCCAAAGCATCCATAAACCCTAATCCATTAACCTTGGATTAGAACATAATTGTAATTCCCTTGATCGAATCTACAAAATACCATGGACCAAAAACCATTGCGCCCAAAACCATGTGCGAAATCCATACACAAAACATAGGTAGGTCTTCCCACCTAATATAGGGTCCAAGATTTTTTTTCCTGAGGCACTACCCCAGACCTTGTAAATGGGGGCTACCACCCCCCAATGAACCCCCCACCGTGCCTAACACAACGAAGGGGGTACTCCATCCCCCCTCTAACCCCTTGGTCTAACTATTGGGGCTAGTCATGGAAATAATGTAACACAACCCAATTATGTCTTTGTATTATTCAAACCCAAAGTATTTCTTGGGTTGCCATCATTTTCGTGGGAGTTTCACAATCTCTTCTAGGGAACTTGACTGACCATTTTTCCTATAACAATATCAAGTTTGATCTCCTTACCCTTGGACTTGTTTTGAGGCTCTCCTTTCAGAGGATTATTTTTAGAACTATCTTTCTTTGGGAGATACTTCCTAGGAGGTTTAGTAGGAGGGGGTCCTTTAAGAAGGGATTGTCTAGGATGAGGCTCTTTCTTATCTGGTTCCTTTGAGGTTGTGTGGAGCGTGTTATCTTTCTTTCATGAATATTGAATCCACTTAAAACTCTTGATATCATCAAAATTGAGGTTTGGCTCACAATCTTATTCTTTAACGATTACTTCACTAATTAGAGGATGAGTGTACGTGCCACTTAGAATAAATTTGAAGGCATTGGAATCCAACATATTAGCTTGTTCATCACTCTCCTCATGTTCATTTTCTCCTTCGTCACTTTGTTCAATTTCTGAAGATGACTCTTATTCCATAACATTAGTTGGGTCTAATGTGTTAGGAACTTGAGATGAGGTTTGCTTTCCTTCATCATTTGTTTTCTTAGGAAAAAGGTTTGTTTCTAAGAATGAATATTTATTTTTGGTCCTTTTCAAAGGTGGTGAACTTATTCATGTAAATTATATGCCTTGAATTCATTTCCTAAAATAGCTTATCAACCTTCTTAAGGAGGACTAAAATGGTTTCCTTAGATTGTTATTTGGATTTAATTTTCTTCACCTTAGCTTATGATGTTCATCCAAATCCATTTTCGAAATCCATTTTTCAACTTCCATAACTATTTCTTTAGCCTAAGCCAGTCTCTTAGGTTTGTTATCCCTAAATGCGTATGTTAGATGACCACCGAAAACCTAAATGATTTCTTCAAGGATGTTTGTTTTGAGATGCCTAAGATTATCAAGGATGTCTTTAACCACCTTATAAATATTTTGGATGAATTCTTTAATGTATTCCATTCCCTTACTTATTTGATAAAACTTTTCAATGTTCAAAATCCCTTCGGCATTAGATGGCTATATTTTGATGAAAACATCTGGAAATTGGTCAGAGTCTTCTATGCAACCTAGAGGGAGAGTAAAGTACAATTCCCTAGCTTGTCCTTCAAAATATAAGGCAAATAACATCATGATCCTATATTCTTCAAATATCAACCTAGGAGGGATCATCCAATAGAATCGTTCTACATGATAATGAACACTCTTGGTGGCATCACCTCTAAAATTGGGTAATCAATCAATGTATTTTTTGGGTAAAGGGTTAGGATTGTTATTCAAATTAAAAGGCCCAAAAACACTAGACAAATTCCTTTTAAGTCATGTGACCTTGGGTTGGTTTTGATTTTGGTTGGTGCCAGAAGTTGTTTCCATCTTGGGGATGGCATCACCAACTTCTTTAAATTTAGGGAGAAAGTTAGTTCTAACAACTGATGGAATTTGTTCTCCCCTTCTTGCAACAACCCTAGTTAAAGGAGGAATGATGCTACCTTCAATAAAACTAGGGGATTGGACAATGAATGGAGTCACTAAAGGAATACTCAAATTTTTTTTATTAATCAATTCCTTAATGATTCACTAGGGAGGTAGACCTACTTTCTCCTCGACAATGGTGCCAAAATGTTACCACTAAAACTAGTAGGGGTCCTAGGAGGGGTTCCTATAGAGCGACTACTAGGTCAAGTGGTAACAATGGAGCAATAGACCATTTTAACATCGACTAAATATCCAACTCTTTATCGAATTTAACCAATGGGAGGAGTCTCAGTATTAGAGAAATTACTAGCAAACATATATCAATGGTGGTGGATAGTGATTTCAAGATCCTATTAAAAGGAGAGACTTTAAGGACGAGGATTTGTTTCTTTAGAATCAAGGTGGATGACTCTCCAAGAAGGGCTAGAAGGATACCTAGACCTAGGATTGAGGGGTATTTATTGATGTGAAAGTTCCCTAGACCAAAGAATCCTAGAAGAATAGGGTTTCTAAGCAATCCTTGTGAAATTGGTGTGAAAGGTTGCAGGACCACAAAGAAGCCCTAGTGGACCCAAATGAGGTCAATATTTTGGGGTGAAACTTAAAAAAATGGACCTAACCATGTGAGGGAGGATAAAAGGATCAAAGAGATAGAATTTGACTTGGATTTTCAATACAATGATACTTAATGAAGCCACTGTTATGAAACCAGCTCAAGAAAAGATAGAAAAGATAGATCAACGCCTTAGAATTCAGCCTCTTTGAGGGGGAAACCTCCTTTACATTACATAAAGAAACAATTCTTGGATGATTCAATGACAAACCTCCTTTCTATATATAGAGTCTAAGGATCACAATATAATCTAGCTGACCTAACAATAATAATATAAAGCCACAAAAATAACAATAGAGGGATTCTATGGGGCACAACAATAACAATATGGGGGAAATAGGGGCACAACAATATTAATAAGGGGTTTAACTACAATAGTAATGGGGTAATCACTAGTATTATAGGGACCCAACATGCCCCTCTCCTTCAAAAAATTGTTGTCCTCAACGCTTGAGTAGTTCTGGATACTTCTGCATAAAATTATCATCCTCACATGTGGAATCTTTAGCGGATAAGTTCTTCCACTTGATAAGATACTCTGAAATTGAACGATTTCATAGTTGTCGTGTTCTTGTTTCTGTGACTGCTTCCAGTTCCAATATAATTTTTCCTTCCTCATCAAGTTCTGGCAATATTGTTTGAACTGGGAGCTTGTCGCCTATAACCTTCTTTAAACATGAAACATGGAAAATGGGGTGCAATCGAGAAGCTGCTGGAAGCTCCAATTTGTATGCCATAGTACCAATCTTTTGCAACACCTTGTACGGACCATAATACTTTGGTGATAATTTATTATCCTTCTTAGCTTGCTTGAGGGACATTTTATTATATGGTTGTAGCCGTAGAAATACCCAATCACCTACAACAAAACTTCTTTCGCTGCGATGTTGATCTGCCTGTTGTTTCATTC
>APFE030012436.1:0-10078 GCA_000404065.3 Pinus taeda
CACTCTGGCAGATAAGACCTTGATAAATTACAGGCTGCAAAATAGCTTAAATAACACTGCAGCACAGCTTGAATTGGAGAGGGCATCCTCTCAAGCTAAAGACAACAGAATCAAGGCATTGGAGGAAATAATTATAGAGTTTGGGAATGATCCCAATGACGTTAAGGCAATACAGCAGGTCCTTAAACTGAGGGATGCAGATATAGCTGCAATTAAGAAGAAAATGAAGATCCCCCCAACTCTACATCCACAAACAGATGAAGTCGCCCAGCAGATGCAAGAAAAGGATGTCACTGCACTGCTAATGACATTATATAAGGAACTGATAGAAACACAGGAAACGCTGCAAGACACTGAGACAACTTTAGAAGCAGCATTACAAAGGAGGGAGGCAGGGCAATCTTCCAAGCCACCCACAGAATCAATAGACCTTCAGGAGACCCCTCAAGATACTGCCCCTCCAAAACAAGAGGCACAGCAAGATGCTCCAAGCACCACAGCGCCAGCCACTACAACACCAACAACAGAGCAGGCCGAGAGCCTGGACATGCATAAACTAAGGCAAGAACTTCAGGTGCTAGAATCTCAGATGTCAGAACTCAATCAAGCCAAGGAAAGCTTAGCGAAGATAAATGAAAAATATGATAAGTCTAAGCAAAATGTGGCTGAGAGGGAGAGAGAAGTAAAAGCTCTGAAGAAAACAATTGCAGAGCTAGAAAAAGAGCTCAATTTTGAGAAGGTTACAACAGAGCTTAAACAAGTAATTTGGACTGCCATTGGACAGTCAATAACCAACCAATGGGAGTACATTGATGCCATATATGAGCAAGTGGGACTCATTGGCAGGGCAAGAAAAGAACTACACAGAGCAAGAAACTCCCTAGGCAACATGGCAGACCTTGCCCCCGGGATGATTGAAGTCCTCAACTATAGGACAAGTTCCCAGCTGGTAAAAATGGGAATTGGTAATAGGACTGAAACCATTTCTCTGATCAAAAGAGCCACAACGATGAAAAATTTAATCCAAACCCTAGACAGGAGAATCCAGGATATGCAAGCGGATATAAACAAGTTTCAGAACAGGTTCTCGGCCCTGCAGGACAAAGGGCTCCCCAGCTTACTAGAATCAGGGAAGTTACTTCCTCATGAAAAATATATCAAGAGGGTAAGCGCTTTTGCAGCAATTTAGATTGCTGAGACGCCAGGAACATCTACAGCAGGCCCAGTAACAGGGAAAATTCTTTTTGAAAGATTAGATAATTTATTTTTTATTAGAAATGAAGTATCACATCTGTTTGACGAGCCCCCTCATTTCTACAAGTACACAGAGGCTGATGAGACCTTAGGGTCAATTTTGAGGCATCAGCTTCCCCCTCCAGATACATGCCAAGATTTGATAAAGTTACTTATGAACCAAATTTGAGAGGATTAAATATTTTTGGTAAAAGGTTTATATTACATATACAGGAGGGCAAAAGCCATAACAGCAAATATGAAGACGCTGAGCCAACTCAGCACAGGTACTCAACATCAGCAGCAGCATCAGCAAGCACAGGTGGCAGGGCCAAGAAGATACAAAAAATTAGAGTGGCAGAGCAGTTCATTCTACATTTATGATAAAGCCGCACAGCTGACTCCGCAGTGCCCAAAGGTCAAAAATTTACCCTGACAGGAGTAAAAGGCTTTTAAGAGTCATTTATGTCTGCAATTACTTCTCATCTACTTCCCATGTACGAGTGTAAGAGATATTTTCCTCTCAGATGACTCAATACCTGAGATATTTCTGTATGAAACATCTATATATTCCCCCTCGCGTTTGTTTAGAGGGGTTGGACTCCGGATGTAAAGAAACTCTCGTTTTCTCTTCTGTTACTCTCATTTTGTAACGATTCAGACAGTTAATACAAAAGAACAATGGGATTTCTTCAGATATTGTCCCTCATGATGACTTGCTGGTGTGTGGCTTAAAGTTGCAGGATTCCTGTGTATTCCATGGCTCAATAAGTTTCCTTACTCCTTTCTGTTACAATTATGTTTGCCATACTTTCTTGTATCTCTCATGTTTTCCACATATATTCAATTCTCTGAATAGCCAGGAAAAAGAATAACCCAGGATTTAATCTTTGATTACCCTGAGTTCAATCCTAGTTGTTTTTATATGTTTTCTGCAGTTATGGTATTTAAAGAGTAATTCTTCAGTGCTACCTTTAATACTGTATTATCACTAGAGCATGTTATTTCGGGAATTCAAGAAATTGCTCCCAGATAACAGACCTCTTTCACACCAGTCAGCTTAAGTAAAGAATTCTTCATTGCTTTTTGCTAAGTTGTTTCCATTTTCGCTCTCAATCTTTATAGTTTGTTTCACAGGATACATGCAGGCCCTGTATTTACCTCCACACCTCAGTCAAAACCTCAAGGGAACAATAGTCCGAGACCCCATTGCCCAATGGATTAGCTTCACCTGAAGACAGACATTAAAAGCTATCAGAAGCATCCTCCCAACCAAACACAAAAACAACCAAAAATTCACTTCATAACTAGCCTAAGACCTTCACTAAAAACAGTGACAAAACTAACAGAGAGAGCCCTCTCTGACTACAGCTGGGCTAGAAGCTGTAGCCCAAAGATTGGTTAGTGGTTACCCCGGCCGTATTCTCTTAGGAGTCAAAGAGAACAACCTGGGTGTTAACAGAACCAAGGGTACTTGAGACAACTCCCCTCCCAAACATTAGTATAGTCACAAGGGAAGGAAGAAGACTAGAGCTGAATTTGGAGTCGCTGAAGAGCCAAGACTCGTAAAGTCGACCTCACCAAAGTGCTCATATGACCCTGACCAGTAGAAGCATTACTACAAGGAATTCATGGATATTTTTAACAAATTGACTCTATGTGGTGAGCCCAAAGGAGAACAACCAAGGGTTTCAAAATATAGGAGCTGAAACTTATCACAACTCAATATTTGATCCATAATGGAATGGTTCATGTTTTTTCTATATATTGTGAACGATGATTAGATGCTCAGGAAATTGCGAGAAAGTATTAAAGTTGTTGTCAAGGATGGGCAGTGGAGGAAGGATTCATTTCCACCAAATTACCTAAATTACACTCCAAGAGGGTGTGTAGGAATAAGAAGAGAATAGGGAGGGAGTTCCAGATTTATGCTCAGATTGTAGGTTGTCAAATTAATGATATAATGCTAGACCTAGGCTTGGATGTGAATATCTTATCGAGGAAAACCTAGGAATCCTTGGGAAGGCCTATGTTAGCATTCGCTCCAATTTATCTACGCATGGCCAATCAATATTGTATACTCTTAGCTGGAAGACTAGAAGATGTAGAAGTTGACATAGAAGGGGTGAAAACTTATGCTGACTTTGAAGTAATAGATATTATGGGGGACACATACCCCTATCTAACATTTCTTGGAATATACTGTGCTTTTGAAAATTACATAATAATTGATATAAATAAGGAGATGATGACCTTTAAAGTGGAGGGAAATAGAGTGATCCAACCCCTGGACTCCTATCAAGGGTCAATGTTCATTGAGCTCACATATGACAAAGAAGAACTTGAGTTGTTAGACTAGTTATACTAAGTGATGGTGGGAATAAGAGAAGACTATATTAATCCAATGACAGGAGAATCAATCAGATGGAGGAGTATTCAGAGCTCAGATGTTGGATCTAAGGTTGCATGGGATGACTGGATTCAAGGCAGACATGATATCAACACCAAGTGTTGCACCACGATCCACCATATCAACTAGGTTGGTACTGAGGTACAATAATTTCCTATTTTCAATAACATGGGTTATGTTACTATTTTTCTTCATTAATTTGATGCAACCATCTCTAAAGTAGAGAAATTAACCTTAGTGGACTTTGCCTTACAAGAGACACTAGCAAGGTGGTGAGGATCTCATCACAACCATCTTAGAGAATGGCAAGAGATTAAAGCATCAATGAGGACTAGATTCAAGTATTCAAAGGGCTACGCAATTCTTTTTATTAGGTATTGGTGGAGCTCTGACCCTCAACAACATGTACAAGATTGTAAGGCTAGATGGATCAAAGAAGTACTTCCATAGAACTTGTGGGTGCACAAATTTGTACACACCCTCGAGACATTTCCAAAGGCATGGTATGTAAAGGAAGAGATAAGAAGATAGACCGGCGATTGGCACTGTATGGAAACTCAATTTATCAATGAATTTTCCTTCACTGGTAGTGACGAGAGGATAACAATTTCTTTTCAAGCTATCAAAAGGGTTTTCTCATGGCAGGGCAGTTGATCAAGGGATGTATAGACCAGAACACCTTTGAGCATATAGATGAATCCAGATTCCATGAAGTTGTAGCTTGTGGAAAGATAGACCTGGAGCTTGATGAACATGGTTTGGAGGAATTAAGACATCTGAAATTCAAGGAAACTAAAGGGGAATGTAGTGTTGAATATGGTGTTGTAATTGATGGCTTGCAGCTACTACCTCTAAAGTTGTGGAAACACAACATTAACACTGATGAGAAGCCAAAGTTAGCCTCGATTGGAGATTACTAGGATGAGTAGAGTACGAAGGAAATCTTTTATATCCTAAGAGAATATGAATATTTTTTCCCTTCATTTGTTGCAGAGCTTAAAGAAATTAAGGGGGAGTTAGAGGAGATGAAGATTGTGCTAAAACTAGATGAAAATCCAATGAAACATTGGTCATATATACCGAACTTGAGAGTCAAAGAGAAGGTGAATAAATAGATATACAAAATGTTGGAAGCAGGGCTTATCTTCCTAGTTGATGAGGCTGAGTGGGCCTGTCCAATTTTTAAAATAATAAAAAAGGACTCTGAATAAATTCATTTCTGTGTGGATTAGCGAAGTCTGAATAATTCCTGTGTTCATGATCCCTTCCCCACCTCTTTCAGTGATGAATTTATAGACAATGTGGCAGGAAATGAAGCCTACTCTTTTACATATGGATTCTCCAGTTACAACCAAGCTTGGATTGCAAAAGAGGGCAAGAATAAAACAACATTCACCATTGAATAGGGATCCTATCCTTACCATGTCATGCCTTTTGGACTCAATAATGCACCGAAAATATTCTCAAGGATTGTAATCACTACCTTTAAGGATTATATTCACATACTTCTAGAGGTTTACATGGATGATTGAACCATCTACAGTTTACTAAAAAACCATTCTAGTTTTCTTTGAGTGATGTTTAACCATTATAGACAGCTAGAAATCTCCCTAAACCTGAAAAGGTGCATATTCATTGTCCCTTTCGGAACACTTCTAGGCCATATATTTTGCAAAGAGGGTGTATGTGTTGATCTCGTTAAGGTCACATTGATCCTGAATATGCCCCCACCAACAAGTGTTAAAAACTAAGATACACCCTTGGCTACATAGGATATTATAGGAGGATCATCTGCAACTATGCCTCAATCACTACACCAATGGAGAAGATATTGAAGAAATCTGAAAGGTTCACATGGCTGGATAAATGTGAAGTTGCTTTCAATATGCTAAAAGAAAAACTAGCAAGTGCACCAATCCTGGTTTATCCAAATTGGAACAAGAAATTTCACATTCATATTGATGCATCACGCATCACCTTGGGAATCAACCTGGATCAACCCGGAGATGGAAATATTGATCACCCAATCTATTTTTCTAGCATAAAATGGTCCACGACAGAATGGAATTATACCACAACTGGGCATGAAGCACTTGCAATGGTGTATTTGCTAGAAAAGTTTCAGCACTATATTCTAGGCAGCCCATTCAAATTCTTCGCTGATAATTCTGCCTTGAACTACTCAGTGAATAAGATTGTGTTTGAAGGAAGGCTTTGTAGATGGTTTCTACTATTCCAAGAGTTCACATTTGAAGTAATCATCAAGCCAGGAAGACTGAATGTGGGCCCTGATCATCTTTCCTGGTTAGTGTCAAGTGAAGTCAGAAGGTTATTAGATGACCAGTTTCTAGACGTTGACCTGGTTCGAGCCAAAGCCATACTAGAATACTTGGAGGAAATTACATTATTTTTAGCCATAGATAAATGCCCGTAGGATTACAAGGAAACACAATGAAAGCATATGGTGGTTTGCGCTGCAAATTATCAATTTCACAAGAAAATTGTACAAGTTGGGCCTTTTTCAGATATTGTGAAGGTGTGTTCTTGATCATGAGAGATATGATGTATTATGGGAATGTCATTCACGAGTTGAAACAAGGCGTATTGGTGGGAAGGCCATCGCAAGGAAAGTGTTACAAGTGGGACTTTGGTGTCCCATCTTTTTTGAGATGCAAAGGAGTATGCCAAGAGATGTGATGTTTGCTAAAGGGTTGGAAAGCCATCACGCTAGGATAAACCTCCTTTGTAGTTAGTATGAGAAATACAGGCCTTCGAGAAATGGGAAGTCAACTTTGTGGGACCTATTAACTTGCCATCCCATCACGCACATGCCATATATATTATTACCGCCACAGATTACCTTACCAAATGGGTTGAAGTTGCACTAGTTAAAAATTTCACTGTAGAAATTGTCATCGGATTCATCTTCGAGAATATTATCACTCAGTTTTGGTGCCCCCAAAGCCTCACTAGTGACCAGGGGACCCACTTCATTGATGAGACAAACGCTTCATTACTACAAAAATTTATGATCTAGCACCATAAGAGCAACCCATACCACCCCAAATCAAATGGTACTATGGAAGCTTTTAAGAAAATATTAGAGAGAGGAATCACCAAGATATGCTCTTCCAACCAAGATGATTGGGACAAATGGGCACCAACTACACTATGGGATTATCATACAATCTTCAAGCATTTGCACAAATATATGCCCTTCTAGCTAGTCTATGGATGAGAAGCCATAGTACCTACTGAGTTCACCATCCCCAACCTTTTTATTGCATAGGCCACTCACATGTCAGAGGATGAATCAATTTCAAAATGGTTGGAAGAGCTCTGGGAGATAAATGAAGCTAGGTTTCTGGAAGACTTCCACCAAATTGTCAAGAAGTAGAGGAAGAAAGCATGGAATGAATGGGACGTCAAGCAAAAATATTTTGTAGTTGGAGGTCACGTTCTTCTATATGATAGTAAGTTACTAAAACATCCTGAAAAATTCAAAATGCATTAGTTAGGACCATTCATTGTTTCAAAAGTGAGAGAATCGGGAGTTCTCAAGCTCACACAATTGGATGGATTGCTATTTCCTAGTTTGGTGAATGGTACATACCTGAAACATTTCCATGGCACATTCATTTCTACATCAAAATGATTTGATCTCTGAAAGGGGATTGTAGGTAGGTCTACGTAGATTCATTGAATCCTTTTATTGGGTTAGTTGCATCAATTAATTTAGTTAGCCAGTTGTTCTAGTCGAAGTCAATCATGAAAACATATTGATCAGTTCTTCTAGTAGCTTTAGTCGTGTGCCTCCCTCCGCAATTGATTGTGGTCGAGGAGTCATACATGTTAGCCATTGTATCCATAATAATTAGTAATAATTCCCCATGTCAGTTTGAATTTGGGCTAAAACTCTCTTGTAATATCCCTGGCATGATCTTCTCATCAAATTCTAGGAGTCTTCCATCATATCATCATAATTAACCATCATCCCTGCCCTCCTTTTTTATTTTTCACGTCATTTGGGTCAGGTCCAGGTCACAATCATCATTATTTCCACAATTTGGATTGTGTATGGAAGGTTATTGTACTAATTAATTTGTCGGTGTAATCAAAACTTCGTGTCGAGTCTATTGTCACTCATTGGTGTTTTAGTCACCAGTTGCTTCAAAAGCCAAATAGCAGTGATGCTTGGGGCCAAATTCTGAGCCACAAAAGCTACTAGAGCTAGATAAAACCCTCCCCATTTCCTAGTGCGCAGAAAGATCTTTCCAACGGTATATAGAATTCTAAAAATGGACTTCTAGAGAAAATGTTAGAGCCTATTGAAAAATTCCTTTGGAAAGCCCAACAAACGAGAAAAAATGGCTAAGTGTTGAAGAAAAATCACAATTAGGGCTCGGGACAGTTCATCACAATTGTATATCGGCCATCGGCAGGGTTAACGTATCACTCTTAAAGATATTGGTGATTCCATCAACCGATTTTGATTTGCGATTTCTCATTGTTTTGCCGAGGGAGGGTTGATGAATGTTGACACATGAAAGGCATGAAAAAATAGGGTCGGGCGATCCCTTTTCTGTCTCCTCTAGTAGACCATGTGGCGACCTATGATTGGTCCATTGATCTAACATGGCAGCTAATGTCAGTGATAATGTTGGAGGTACAAAAGATGATGTGGTAGGCAGACATGTGGCACTCATTTTTAGCATTTTTAGGGGCCTTACGGGGTTGTTTCCGGGTGCCATGTGGCACCAACCATAGGGTGACATGTGGCTGTGATGATGTCAGCAATGACGTCAACAGGTTATCAGCAATCAGTGATCACAAGTGTTAAGGGGTAAAGATCTAATTCCATAGAGAGGTGTTGATTATGATATGTGGGATTTCTCTCGGGTGCGATAAGAGTTTATAGTTTGATTTATAACAGTCCCATGTGTAGACTATCGGCCTTCACCCAAGAACAAGGCTTATGCGCACCGCCGATTGTGATTTGTAGGATTTCCCTCCTGGATGTGATAAAAGATTAAAATCCTAGTTTATAAAGACCCTGCATCCAGATTATGGGCCCGCTCTAATGGAAAAGGGAAAAAAATAGGTTAAAGCGCCAATATGCAGGAAAAAGGAAATACAAAGGAAAAGGTTGCCTACACACACGATTGATGACCTCAGCGCCTAAGGGCTCAACACCCCGTCTTAGCCCACGATTATATGAGTAAAGCCACAAAAAGGGGCTTTAATAAGTGGGCGAAAGGGGGAAATCAAGAGTGTCGCATGTTTCACTTGTTTAAATTATTAAAAGACTCATGGCTGTGGTGTGTCGAGAGCACCATTACAGAGATTTTAAATGGGTAGATGAGTTGGCAGCTGTGATAGTTAATGAAGAATGTTGTAGCTATAGAGTTGTATGGGGGGAACTCAAGAGGACATAATGGCAAGTCATGGTGCCCCATCCCTCTACACACAGAAGGACCACTTGGGCACATGCCTTCCCCACTTCACTCCCTACTCCATCGAACAGGTCACTCAAGCAGTTAAGGAAGAATTGATAGAAATCGGTCGAGTAGTAGTGAACTGTATCAAGTAGCTAAAAAGAGCAGACCAACAATAGGGACATGGCTCTATCCAAGGACTCCACTCAAACAGCAAGGGGACACCTCCTCCTTCCCCTCCCAACTTTCTTTCTCTGAGCATTTATTTCTATATTTTTCCAAGAAAGGGATTTGATACCTGTTGCAATCTTAGGTAGGTGGTAGCAGAGCCTGACAGAGTTGAGACAACTAGTATAGCATGACATCTAGGGCTTAGGCTTAGATATTTTAATTATAATTAAAATCTCTCCCCCTCTTCTTATAAATAGGGGTATGAAACATAATACAAAGGTTCCAGAATTTCTCACCCGCGAGAGCTGGACTTTGTGATACCATTTTTGGCTCATAAATATGTAAGTGCATGACTTGTATTTTAGACTGTGTTACTTCACACAAGAAAATCTTTCAGACATAGAAAAGAAATGGTGGTGAGTCCCCCTTCTACGTATTACAGTATGTTATCATCCTGTTAACTCCATTCTATTTATATTCTTCTCTGAATTTATGTGATTACTGCTATTAGAAATATCTCAAGACCTCCTCATAGATTCACTGGTGTCAATATGTTATGCATGTAGCTATAGTTCCTCATAGATCCATTTTCATCGACATTTTTAATGATACTTCCTATCTGGATTATTTAAATCATATCTTTAACAACTTCTATTTATGAATCACAGCACCCAACCTCTCTTCTTCCCATTATATCTTCTTCTGACTCATATAAGTATTGGAATTCTTAAAGATGCAAGCTCTATGTGTGATGCATAAGGTTCTTGATGCTGTAAGATCCCTATGATGAGTTACTCTTCCTCCTCATCCTCTATCATTTACCCAGCAA
>APFE030012439.1:0-15299 GCA_000404065.3 Pinus taeda
CACTTTGTGAGGGATATAATAGAAGACAAAAAGGTGTTGCTAGTAAAGGTGGACACTTTGAAGAATACTGCAGATGCATTGACAAAATCTGTTAACTCTGAGAAGTTCTCTTGGTGTAGAGAAACAATGGGTTTTTCAAGGCTGTAAAAATGATTAAGCTCTCCTGTGGCCCCCTGTTTAAAGAAAACAACAAGTGGGAGATTGTTGGGTTGTGTTATATTCTTTCCACATAGTTAACAGGGGGTTTGAGGGGTACCCGTAAGCCCACTTTATGGGGTCCGGGGCAGTGCCCCGGAAAATTTTGGTTTTGGACCCTATGTTAAGTTGGGCAGACCCACCTATGGTTTTGTGCATGATTTTCGAACATTTTTTTTGGGCGTGATGGTTTTCGTTCGATGGTTTTGGACGTGATGGTTTTTCGGTCCATGGTATTGGATGCTTCAGCATGTATAAATATGTATTGTAACATTGAAAGGAACATAATGAAAAATCAAGCTGGTAGTCCCGGTGGGATCCAGTGGGAAATCTCTTGTGTATACGTGTTTTATGTGTTATGCTCTCTCATTTTTATTTTTCCTGTGATTTAGAATTCGTATGTAGGTAATTTCTATACGGGGTTAAAACCTACAGTTCCAAAGAGTTGTTCTAAATATTGTTGAGTTATTTTTCTACTTTCTCTCTTTGTAGAAGATTCAGGGAGATGTTTCTTCTAAGATTCGTGTGCCAATAGGATTTGTCTCTCAATAAGTGTAAGTCTTTGGCTTGATTTTTGTTTATCCTCTACTTTTTGTATGGTGATTTCCTTAGCTGGTGTTGTGTGTTCAGTTTGTCCCAAAGGGTCTGCTCCTAGTGATAGGTTAGTTTTTGGATGGGGGGTTTTTGTGAATCTACCTCTATTATCTCTAGATCTAGGCATAAGCAAACATGACTTCTAAAGTGAATCAAATCTATGTTGTGTTTTTGTTTAGACTAGTGCCATAATGTAGTGGCCAATGAAGGGTGCTAGATTAGACTAGATTTATTATCAACCAAGGTAAGTAAACTTCGAGGCATGTGTCTAAAGTCTATAGACATAAAGGATTCCTAACTAAGTGTTTATTGAGATAGGCTATAGTACTCCTTTATGGGAGGTTAAGATATGTTTCCTCTCACCTTAACACTCAGTTCACCTAACTTATCTAACTATCCTAAGGATACAACATATTGCTAGACTGAGATTTTAATCCTCCTACAAGGATGCTATGCACAAAAGCTCTGTCTAGTTAACACATAAGCATTCGTGAAAAATCAAAAGCACACTAAATTTTAAATGCATAAAAACAAAGTCTATGGGGATGCTTTAAAATATAACGATGGATCAAATCTCTTACAAGATATGGTTCAATGATCTAACGATAAAATCTTCAAGCTATCACCATAAATACCATTTGCGAGAATTTCTAATCAAATCGACAAAGTCATAAACATATAAATAACACTAAACACTATGCATTCTATTCAAATTCAAAAAACTGTTAAGGAAATGAAATTAACAGTATACCAATCCACACAGGGCCCGTCCACGTTTTAGTGGTACACTGAAGTAAACTCAAGCAATGAGAGTATTAACGCATAAACACTGCTGGAGTAAAACCGTGACTATATTCAAGTGCTGAAGATTGCAATCACATACAAGAGTTCTGTTCTCAAACAATACATAGAGATAATAATCGTAACTGTTCTTCAAAACAAAATAATACGCAATCTTTATCTGCCCGTCCATATCTGAATCGGATGTACATTCATTAAGCAGATGTTTCTGCTTTTACAATGGAGTGATTTTTGGTCATTTCTAATCTAACCGATTTCCAAAAAAAACAAAACGAAACCGGTTTGGGAAACCATGGATTTTTATTTCCTTTGTAACCAAAAGGCCGGGGTTTGACCAGCGTTGACCGCATAACCAAGAGCTTTTGATTTGCTGTAGAATCAATTTTTCGCCATGCATGTACATTCCAGGTCTCGTTCCTATCCATTGCTTTGGCTTTCCTGTCATGCAATGTGTAAGATGATAAACCATTTACAGGATGTTATGACTTCCTGTAACCTTTTTGTTGAAAATTCCTAATTTCTAACATAAAAATTCATAAATTAACTTTAATGTAAACTGACAACTATAATGCTATTAATTAATCAATTTCGATGGATATAAGGGGTCTATGGAGGAAAAATATAGACAAATGATGGTGTTTCTAGAAGAAAAAGATGGTAATGGAATGGTACCAACAGTCTTCATTGGAATAAGACTATCATTTTCCTCCTCTATGACAGCTCTAACATTCTACCTACTCCCAGGTGACTCTTCTGTCTCCTTCTGGTTCTGAGGTCTTGCTATCTCAGTCTTGATCTGAACAGATTTCAGATTTTGCTCCTTCTCTCTGACAAACTCTAAAGTTTTTTCATCCTTGTGTGATGTACCTGCAATCATCCACAAATTAATAATTTTAAAATCATAAGACCTGGCAGTCTTACTCGACTCTTCATTCATCACATTTCCTTGCTGCTCTGAATCTTCTACGTGATTCAGCTCCTCAAGCTCAACTTCATATCCATCCTTCACAAGGAATGGTTCTTCTCTTTTAAGAGCTCCAATTATTAATTTGTCAATGAATTCTTTTTGCTGTAACAACTCAATACTTTCCTCCTTTGAGAGGTCTTCTTCATCATACTCTGCTCTAGAGTACCTTTCATCCCCTAAAACACATTGCTCCTCATACTTCAGTTCAAGAGATCTATTCAGCTTTACTTTAGAGTATTCATCTTCTATAAGATGTCTCGTGTCATGGCATATGAGACATCGGAAGGGGACACCCCAGAAGTATAGCCATTGCACCAAATGTGTGCCCTCCCATAGAAGTTTGATGTGGTCTAGGAAGCCCGCTCTCTATTCCTTTTCAATCAATATCCAAGCAATTCTTTTATCCTGAGCTCCCAAACATTGTGGGTCAATGTAAACAAACATCCCAATTGCATTCCCTATATCCATGAATACTTGGTGAGTCTAGAATTCAATCGGAGAACCAGGCAATTTAACCCATATCAGTTTATTTTTAAACGTCTCCTTAAGGGGGTTGAATCGGACATACCATGAATGCGAGCCAAAAAACCCCTCCCCTTTATCCATGGCAGTGCCTTGATTTTATTTAAATCATTCTGGCTCAGGAAATGAAAATTGTACCATCCATTCATCAACCACACCACCAAAGGCATACATCTCAGAAGAGACTTCCATTTTGTTTCCACCTAGCACCTCATCTCGCCTTCACCCAATTCAACAAAGTGCCATCTACCAACCAGTGCCCTCTTCTTCAGACTGTTAACCCGATCTATCAAAACATCATGGCCAAAACTGAGAACATGCGCCGGAGTGGAAATATTAATAGTACAATTTTGTTTCTAGGAACGTATGTCAATGCAACTGTGTAGCTCCCCATGTGTAGCGAAGATTGCATGTCCACCACTTGGCAAGACCTTCGGGGCGTCCACCAAGCACCAAGTATTTTTGCATACAAGTCCACCATCTAGCTCTGACCCAGAGAAAATCCGGTGATTCAATTCTACCTCCAGCATGACACGAATGAATCCTTCGTGTGCCGATGTATTTGACTCAAAAGGGTCATCCTAGACACTATGCAATACGTATGACAAGGTGTGCGAAAGTAGAGGAATAAAAACAATCATAAAAGCACGTCAGAGTGGTAGATCAATTATAAATTAACAAGTGTATCCCACGGAAGTCTCCCACCAAAAATATCTTGGAATGATGTTAATTATTCATATATTTAAATATTTTTAATTAAATGATATATTTTTAATTTTTGATAAAAAAATCAAATTATCAGAAACTTGAAGACTAGTAGAATGAGCTTGTTCATTACATTGCAATGCATATATATTTATACAAAATTCACTACAACGATTCACTTACTGTTATTTATTATCTATCTAAATCTGTCGACTATAGCCGCTTTATGCCGACTAACATTGATGACTCGCCGACCATCGCCATCATATGATCATCCATGATTAATGTTCTAACACCTCCCCTTAATCACGATGACCTAAACTTTAACTTGCCTGCTAGTCTAAGTCTCAGCTAGGCTTACAAAAAAACATTTCATTTTTTCCTTCTTATTAAAGGGTCCATGCTTGTTCCTTTTCCTTTGCTGGTGCAGTTTCATCTTCACCTTTATTGTCATAAGATAGTGATTGAGTTTCTCCTTTCTTGATTGTAGGGTAACATTCTTTGTATTCAACATTGCTTCAGGTTCTTGGGACTTATACTTGTCCTTAATGCGTGCAATTTCTTCAAGTTTTGTTGCTTCTTCCTCATTGTCAATATCTGCACACTCAAAAACAATGTTAGATTCATAAAAAGAACCATATTGATTTTTGTTATCGTGCTCTTTGAAAAGAGCTTTGCTTCCTTCATTTTTCTTTGCTGACATAGTTGGTTGATTCATGTCTTAAACCTCTTTCATCAATTATGTTGTTGCAAATATGTTTTCCTGCATTTGATTTGTGTATGGAGGTAGGTAACTCTTCTCACCAAACAAGAACTCATCAATAAAATGCTCTTCATGCACCATATTGAACCACTCTTCATGAGATACATAATTGTCATCAAATTTGACTTCATAAATCTCTACAACATAGAGAGTTTCCTTAATATCACATACTACTCTATTGTCAGCTAAAGACATACTTTCAACCTTAATCCCAACTATGATGCTTCCAACACAATCACTTTTAGCAACAACACATTCATCAACTTCATCTTTCTCACTACCCTCCATACTGTATTTCATTTCAAGAATATCCCAAAATATTTTTGCATCACATATTTCACCAAATTAATACAAAATATTTTCATCTAAAGCTAATATGATGAGAGACAATGCTACTGCACCTTTACTTTTATCATTGGCATTTATGGAAATTCTTTGAACAAATTGCCATAAATTTACTGAACCAAACAATCCCTCCATTTTTATTGCCCAAAGTTTAAAATTTTTACTTGAGAAAATTGGCAGAACTGGCATTAATTGTTTTAGTATTGCATCAGTGTCTTCAAATTCTTCTATCTGATTCAGATCTACTGTTGGTTGAAGCATTTCATATTCTTTTGCAACTATTGCCATTTCATTCTTTCTCCTTACTCGTTTCAATTCTCTCCAAGACTGTCTCCTCTATTGACCCATCACTCTACCATAGAGTCAAATTCAAAATAATTTGTAGCTGAGGCTTCGCTACAGGGTCCTTCACGCTCTAGCTTTATCACACTTCAAACATAATGCCTCTTCTACTGCCTTCCTCTGCTCTCCTTGGCCCATCAGACCAGTGACCTTCTACTTGGCTCTCCACATAGGCTAGCTGTCACAAACGATGATCAGTAAAAACACTCTCTTGAACAAGACTCACTTGCACCATTCAACTTGGCAAATCAGTCCTACCCACAACACTCTACTGCGCAACAGGCTCTCCACACAACAGCATGAATATGTGCAACCGTCACTCAACTGGACAACACTTGTTGCATGCGCCAGGTGATGTCTCACAACATACCCAACGATTTCTACAAAGAATCACCTCAACGCAGCACTCACACTCTTTCAGCATCAACGACCTTGTTCGACCCTCTATGGGTCATGCAGAAACACCAAAAACAACACAATCACCACAAATCACTCAACTCGATCAACGCTCAATGACATCCACGCATCTTCACACAACACTCATTTTTTAACACAACTATAGACGCTGTAATAAACAACCTCACTAATCTTCACGATCTCGGCCCTTTGGAGTTGCAACAACATAAACATCAGACAACACTGCAAACAAGCAATACACTCAGGCAACAATCTCCAGTTCTTCACCGCAGCTAATAATCGGCTCTTAGTGATGGCGTTCTCCAACAGCACCAAATAGCGGGCGAGCACTCAATCTCTTGATTTAACGCCAGATGCTCACCAAGAAATGGTGATTTAATGCACCAATACCACGCGCTCAGCCACATCAAACAATCTACTCTCCACTTTCTCCACGCCAAACCAAACAATATATATATATATAATATATAATATATATATATTATATATATATATATATATATATATTAATTAGAGCCCATTGTACATATTTGACTATAATTTGTTTTAATGTATCACTGAATAAATCGGTAGCAATACCAAACACAAATTTGCTGCCAAACACAAAGATAAACCCACACCAAAACAAACAAAATATATATAATATATATATATATATATATTATATATATATATATATATATATATATATAATATATATATAATAATAATTATATATATATATATATATATATATAATATATAATATATACTGTGGAAGCCATGAAAGTTTATATATATAAAATCCATCAAAGTATATATATACATATACACACGTGTGGGGTGGTTGTTTGCTCTTCTTACATTCTATTGGAAGGAAAATACTGAAATATTCACTTACAATTCAATCGCAACGAAATTGTGGCATTATAAATATTTCAATTGTGAAGTCATTTTTAAAATGGCAGTTTTATTGGTGTACGTTTTATAGTCTTTTCTAAAAAGCAATTTTATTAAATTGTTATATGTTGTATTTTGTACGAATGGTCTTCTGTAATTGTGAATAGATTCTAGTTTCTTTTAGATTATTTTAATTATTATATATTAATAAAAATATTTTGAGTTTAGATTTATTAAGTATTTAAAAGGAAAAATTGAAAATATGTTTGTAATCAAAGAGTTTTTATCCAAGTTTAATATGGATTTATAATAGTTATAAATATGTTTATTCGTGTGAGGGATGTGTAACTTTTTATAATTCATATTTTATTCAATATTGATGCTGAAATATTTTATTTATGACCCACATTGTTCACATTAAAATGTTTTCTTGGATATTTGTTATCTCTCTCTTTCTCTGTTCATATTCAAATATCACTAACATATTAAGAAAATGTTGAATTTTTTTACTTTTAATTATTTTTTCTCTCTTTATGAAATATAAAATAAATTACACTGAAGATGTGTTGAATTTTTTTACTTTTAATTATTTTTCTGTTTATGAAATATAAAATTACGTACACTGAAAGTGTTTTGTGTTTTCTTTGCGAGATTGAGGTGTTTTGTGTTTTCTTTGTGGGATTGGGGTGAGCAAACATTGTTTACCCAACCAATCCTTGCACTTAATTTTCCATTGATAAAAATTGACATGTGGAACATGTAGACGTCATGGATTTCATTAAGAAGTGCACCTCACTCTCGTCACTTTTTCTCTCGTCGCCGCCGTATGAATTTTCCAATGCCATGTATTCTTTCAGGCGAGGAAATGATAGTCGCGATAGTTTTGTATACCACACCTTCCAAGTAATCACAACAATTTTTGTTTTGTATCTCGTTGCACCATCTAAGGTCTCACCACAAGCTTCTTTTTGCTCCTCTCAATTTCTTTAGGAGATTTTTTTCTCATATTAATAGTTTGTTGTAAAAATAACTTGGTCTTTCATGTTTGCTAAAGCTAGAGCTTTGTTCTTTTGATTTAGCTTTTGTTTTGTGAATATATTATTCTAGTTGTGTATGTTTCTTTAATTTATGGTTCCAAGTTATTTCTTTAACAATTGTAATAGTTGCAACAATACATAATTACCAACATTCTTGTTCTAACACTGTGTCATTAAGGCTTCTCTCCTTCAGTTAATCTAATGTATGGGCACTTCTACATGTTGTGTAGTGGAGGAGCTTGTAAATTTACCCAGACCCATATCATTGATTTCCTCATTGAAACCTACCAGCAGCAATTCTTCATCCCAACAATAGAGGAAGAGAAGCTCTATACAAGTAATATTGACTCCTTGACCTCCCTTGCCTTTAACGATGATGGATTCCTTTGCTCTCAGTGGCACTCGGGTTGGTTTTTCTCCCTTGATGCTATTTGGTGGCAAAGAGGATTTGGGTGCCTTGGAAATGATGGAGGACAATGTGAAGAAGCTCAAGTCATCAAGAGGGAAGGGGTCATCACGAGTCCAAGCACTCAATAAGGGGTAAATGGAGAGCAGGATGAATTTTTTGGCAAAGTGGCTTTATGAGTAATGTGGCACAGTCTCATTCTCGTGTGTGGAGAATCCCAAGTTCAAGTCCATTTTAACCCAGGTAGGTCTCCCTCCCATAAGTGGAAAGTATATTTTTGGAGTAAATTTGGATGTAAAATATGAATAAGAGAAGAATGACTTTGATCCAAAGCTAAGAAATGCAATGTTCTTCAAGCTCCCATTCGATGGGTGGAAGAAGGGTTTTGGTTGTTCACCCTTTGGTGAAAATTTAGTGAACATGACTCTCAATCTACCCAATGGAATAAGATTGTTTAGGAAGGTTGTTTTAGAAGAAGAGTAGTGAGTGAAAAATATATGGAAGGTACGTTATGGGAGACCATAACAATAACTTGTGGTACCATAATGGATTGTTGTGTAGACATAGTTATAGATACAGACAAGTTCAAGTCAAAATGACTTGTTGATTTAGAATATAGTAATAAGTGAAAGGTGAACCTAACTTTCCAGTTTCAAGGTTTCAGTAGCTTGCTGAAGGACTTTCATAAGAATCTGTCTTTGTTTTGATTAGTTATAATTGATTTCCTAAAGTTGATTATTTATTTCAACAACAAGAATTCTTCCAAGACATATTTTCTGAAGTACTAGATGCAAGAGATGGACCATGTGAATCTCATTAGAGTGGGTCTCATTGGGAAGCATATTGCACTCATGGAAATCATGAAATGATGAGTTGAGGGCCTACACCCATTGTATGCTTAGGTAGTTAAAGTAAAACAACGAGACCTTATAATAGGTAAAATGAAAATTTCCAATCCTTAAACGAGTAGGAGTGTGTGGGAAACATGCTTGAGAGGGTTTAAAGGCCTTGGGAAAGTTGATGTTTGCTTGATATTCATTAATGCAACTTAATGTAGTCAAAAGTGTAATTGGTCATTCATGAGGTGGGTGTATTCTCTTGGGCATTCACACACAACAGAGGATAAAGCTTAAAATATTTTTTTTATTGCCTCACATGAGAGGCTTGAGCTCAGAGACATTTTTAATGAAGAAGAGAAGGATGTCGATCTTTTTGCCAATGTTGAGGATGATGTCCTCAACGAGGTTTTCTTAGATGCAACAATGTAACATTTTTAACATATGAGTTTAGGATTGGATTCATTGTATTGTTCTCTTTGCCTATGTTATCCTTTTTAGGGTTTTGGTTTTAGCAGGGAAAGAAAAGAGTAAGGAGGAGCAACCATATTATTTCCTTAAGTTCTAATATTGATCTTGCACATGAGTTTTTTTTTGTTAATACTAACACACCTTTTCATATTTTATTTTGTTCATTGAGGTAGTTCAATTTCATATCCTAGTCTTATATTTAGTGTTTTTATATAACTTTACATTTTCTATTAGATCAAAGCACCCATTACTTTCTCTCGTAAGAGAATTTAACAATAGAAGTATACCTATTCTTATGATATGAACATTTTTTTGTACATTTGCAATTTCCCAATGCATGGGATTGTCTAAGGAACCATAACATTCTCTTAAAAAATAGAATAAATTGAAGCACCACAAACTTTATGGTTGGTTAGTATCCCTTTGACACTAGAGACGAGGTAAGGATTTTTTTTCCAATGCAAAGGAATGGAATAATATAAGGAGTTCTCTGTGGTTTAAATTCTAGTAACATTCAAGTTGTTGATTTTGAGTTCTTGCAATTACTTTCTTTTCCAATTTGTGATCTACCATATCATTTTATATGAATTTAGACATTTATAGGTTTTTTTTTAATCTATCCGCAGTTGCACTAATTTAGAAATATGTGAGACCTATCCTTGAGTATGAAGAAACTTGTAATGTTTCTTATTTGCTTTAATTTTTTTCCATGTATTTCCCATTGATCTAAAATAAATTTTGATGAAAGTTTCCTAGATTGATATATATAAGCTTCTTCTATGTTTTATTTAGTCATTGTATAATGCACGTTTCTTATAAATTCAAATTTTTAACAAATCCACTCCAAACTAGGGAGGATTTTCTTTGTTCTTTTAGTGGCTATGTTTGGTCATTGTTTGAGCCTAATTACTATGCAATATTTGTAGAAATATTCATAATTGAACTCTTAGAGTTGGAAAGTTTTACAAGTTTTTTCCTCCAATAGTAGATGAAAATAAGTTGCATCAAGATATGCATACCATCTCACATCAAAATTTAGACTAGTCATCATGAACACCAGTGACACGGTACCTCTTTCTCAATTTAACTACATTTATTATACATAATGGTTCAATCATGATCTTTGTAGGAAACTTGTATAAGTTCATGTATCTTTGTTGTTTTGTAATGCATGTGTCTTACATTACCTATTACATATTTTTCTATGGCTTTTTGATAACCTAGGGTTATAATTTATCTGGTGAATTTATTTGAGAGAATACAAACGTATACCTCTCACATATTATTTGTCGTTTATTAAAATGGGATAAGTCTTTAATATCCAAATTAAGAATGCATTTTCTTTTGGTCAATAAAGGAGAGTTTCCATTAATAATCCAAAATTAACAATATTACATTCTGATATTGCTTCCTAGCTAAGAGAGTTTGGGTCATCTATTTAGAGCTGGCCTTTGATTAACAAAAGAACTTAACTTTCTTACCCAATATTGCTTGTCTAGTATTGATATTTATATAGCTTTTAGAAGCTCTAACCATAATCCCAATAACACATTTCAATATTGCATGGATTGAACAGTCTAGCCTTGGATTATACAACAAAGCAAGTTTCAAATGTATTCTATTAACAACTTGACTATGCCTCTCCAAAGTACTATTACTATATAACTCAAAGAAATATTTTTCTAGTCAGATAGAAATAGTTAAGATAAAAAATGGCTTAAGAGAAAGGCATATGGCCAATATAATGCTACAAAATCTTATCTCTAGAGTCTAGATTAATCTGATCAATTGAGGAAGGGCCACTGATCCATAAGATTTTGTACATGAATCTTGTCACTCTATCCCAGATTAAAATTTCAAATTCTTTATCCCAACCTTCTATAAAAAATATTCCAATATCAAGGTTTGTTTAGCATCATTCTCCTTCATTGAGGCCGACCTCTATTTTATGAATTCCCTGTTAGCAATAGAAATATTGTGGATTGAATTTCCATGCTTAGATTCTATGTTCTCATTCAAGCTTCTAACATTTGTTATATGATCTTTGACCATCCACTGGGAATTTACATACGTCTTAAATACATTTTTTCATCCTCTAGTATCTTAAGGATCCTCCATAGAGAACAAAGAGGGTCCTACTCTATCCAATCTAGAATCCTTCTCTTTTAAAGATTTCCATTTCTTCTTCCAACAATTGTTCCTTTAGAGGGGTGAAGTATCTTGAAATATTTCTCATGGCTTCTTTTCAACTCCCATGTGCTCATGCTTAATTTTCTCCTAGCCTTCTTTTAAACCCTTGAATTCAATTTGGTGACTTTGTCTTCCTTTCTCCTTCTCCTTGTGGGATTCTTAGCTGCTTGATAGTGCGCTCCATACAATTTCCTAGTCATCTAGCCCTTCCCACTTTCTCTCTCAAAGGTGAATTTTTATTTATGGAATAACATCCCGTCTCTCACAACGTAGATCAACACCTACACTATTATTATAATAACTAGAAAGTTAGACAAATATGTTATCAATTGAGGGAAAGAAAATCCACTTAAAAAATTAAAATTCTAACGTCATTGAAAATGTGAAAGGTATTAGGAAATTCACTTGTAAGTGAATTTTCCATTAAATCCAACAACTTGATATGGTTATCCAAATATTTTGGCATGTTGGCCAAGAAATGATTACAATAATGGATGAAGATGGTTGTAGAAGCTGGAAAGGTCGTGTCTATATTTCCATGGGTGTTGGGTCCCTATAATACTAGTGATTACCCCATTACTATTGTAGTTGTATCCCTTATTAATATTGTTGTACCCCATATTTTTATTACTGTGCCCCATAGAATCCCTCTATTGTTATTTTTGTGGCTTTATATTATTATTGTTAGGTCGGCTGAGTTATATTGTGACTCCTTAGACTCCTATATATAGAAATGAGGTTTTTTCATTTGAATCATCCAAGAATTGTTCATTTATGTAATGTAAAGGATGTTTCGCCCTTGAAGAGGCTAAATTCTAAGGCGTTGATCTATCTTTTCTATATTTTTCTTGAGCTGGTTTTATAACATGTGGTATCGGAGCTTTGGATTCTAGAGTTTCGCTGCTCCAAACAGGTCATCGTGGAATTTTCGCTATAACATTTTTTTACGATGTTTCAGAAGCTAAAAAAAAAGCTATTTGAGAAGAAATCGTGCAGAATCTCGGGTCTAGATTTCAGAGCTTTTCGCGCTATATTTGAGGAGATATGCTCTGAGGAAGTTGGTCTTTTTGCAGACTCCTAAATTACATTCCAAACTAGTGACCTAGGGAAAATCATCATAACTTTCTCTTCGAGTATCAGATTGAAATTTCACAAGAAGGTACAAAAAGAGGACGGGCTGTAGTTTCTTGTATATATTTTCAAAGCCAAAGGTCAAAATAGTGACTCGTGGCACGTCGTACAAGTTCGCTCTACTGAACTAGTCTATAATCAGGTCATTGTGGGATATTTTGCATAAATCTTTCTTGGAGAATCCAATTTGGATCTGTTATGAAACCAACTCACAAAAATATAGAAAAGATATTTGAACGCCTTAGAATTCAGCCTCTTCAAAGGGACAACCTCCTTTACATTACATAAATGAACAATTCTTGGATGATACAAATGACAAAACCTCCTTTCTATATATAGGAGTATAAGGAGTCACAATATAACCCAACCGACTTAACAATAATAATATAAAGCCACAAAAATAACAATAGAGGGATTCTATGGGGCACATTTAATAATGATATGGGGAAAATAGGGGCACAAAAATATTAATAAGGGATACAACTACAATAGCAATGGGGTAATCACTAGTATTATAGGGACCTAACATGCCCCTCTCCTTCAAAAAAGTGTTGTCCTCAATGTTTGAGTAGTTCTGGATGCTTCTGTATAAAATTCTCATCCTCCCATGTGGAATCTTCAGTGGATAAGTTCTTCCACTTGATGAAAGTATCTGGTTCCACTTGATGAGAGCTTCTTCCACTTGATGAGAGCTTCTGGTTCCAATATAATTTTTCCTTCCTTGTCATGTTCTGGAAATATTGTTTGAACTGGGAGCTTGTCGCCTATAACCTTCTTTAGACATGAAACATGGAAAACTGGGTGCACTCGAGAAACTGCAGGAAGCTCCAATTTGTATGCCATAGTACCAATCTTTTTGCAACACCTTGTACGGACCATAATACTTTGGTGATAATTTATTATCCTTCTTAGCTTGCTTCAGGGACATTTGCTTATATGGTTGTCGCCGTAGGAATACCCAATCACCTACATCAAACCTTCTTTCGCTGCAATGTTGATCTGCCTGTTGTTTCATTCTATTCTATGCCAACACGAGGTTATCCTTTAAGAGTTGGAGGACCTGTTGTTGATGTTCAATGTGATCTTCCACTGCCTGAACCTTAGAATTTTCTCTTAAACATGATGTGATGGATGGTGGTTGATCCCCATAAAGTGCCATAAATGGGGTCATTTTTGTTTCTATATGGAAGGAAGTGTTATACCAACATTCGGCCAGAGGGAACCATTTGACCCATTGTGTCTGTTTATCAGATACAAAGCAACGAATATATCCTTCCAAACATTTGTTTACTATCTCAGTTTTCCCATCAGATTGAGGGTGATAAGATGAGCTATGAGCTGACTGAGTACCAAGACAAGAAAATAATTTTGTCCAAAAATTTCCAGTGAAAATGGGATCTCTGTCACTTACAATAATCTTTGGATTTCAATGTAGCTTTTGAATTGTTTCCATGAATTCCGTGGAAACTGTACTGGCTTTAAATGGATGTGATAATGCACAAAGGTGTGCATACTTGGTAAGTCTGTCAACTACGACCATGATGACACTCTTTCCCTCAGATTTGGGTAAACCTGTGATAAAATCCATTGAAACCTCCTCCCAACGTTGGCTTGGAATGGATAAATGTTGTAATAGACCCAGTGTCTTAATTGTTTCAACTTTATTTTGTTGGCAAACCAAACATTTCGTCACAAACTTTTGAATATCTGATTTAAGGCCATCCCAAAACAATTCCTTCTTAACCATGTGGTAAGTTTTTTAAAATCATGTGTTCGCTCCTAAGGGAGAAGTGTGCAATTCCATAAGAATCTTTTGTTTTAGCTAGGAATTCTTACAGAGGTATAAACGTTCTTTGTACCATAATGAATCATTTTGCCAGCTAAATGTATGAGACGTACTGGAATCTTGTTGTAACTTTTGAATAAGTGCCGAAACTTCTTCGCCATTCTTCCATTCCTCTCTTGCTTCGTTTATCCAATCTGGTTGGATAATAGAAATGGCTCACAAAAATGCTTCCACATCCTCATCCTTTCATGAGAGTGCATCTGCCACCACATTTTGCTTCCCTTTTTTGTAGATGATTTTTCTCTTTCGAGGATAATCTTTTTTCTAAAATGTATTCAAGGCTATCATGATCAGTTTTTACGTTGAAGTGTTTTCCCATTAGGTAGGGTCACCATTTCTTAAGTGCATAGAATATTTCCAACATTTCCTTCTCATAAATAGCTTTGTGTAAAACTTTCCCTTGATTGGACGACTTTCAAAAGCAATGGGTCTTTCATCTTGCATTAGAACAGCACCAATTCCATTTCCTGAAGAACCACATTCAACAATAAAGGTTTTTGTGAAGTTTGGTGCAGCTAAGACTGGTGCTTGTCACATTGCCTCTTTAAGATGTTCAAAGGCCTTTGCTGCTTCTGGAGTCCATGAAAATGCATCTTTCTTCAATAATGTTGTTAGAGGTGCTGCTATTCTCCCATAATTCTTAACAAACTTGCGATAATACACTGTTAACTTGCGAAATCCTCACAGATGCTTTATGGATGTGGGGATTCTCCATTGCTTAATGGATTTAATTTTTCTAGGGTCTACCTTAACTCCTTCATGAGATACAATATGACAGATATTCCACCTCTTGTACTCCAAAGAAACATTTGGATCTTTTTGCATATAATTGTTTCTCCTCCAATAGTTGTA
>APFE030012440.1:0-11454 GCA_000404065.3 Pinus taeda
TGAATGCTTGGAAGAAATTAAAAGATCTATTAGATATATATGAGTACTTTTTTGTTATTGATTTAGTTTGGTGGAGTCTTTTTTCAAAAAATCAAAGTGATATCATTTCAAGATCAAGAAATGAAGGTATACTTTTGAAGACTCCATTTATTTGTCCACAAAAGATGTCAAATTAACATGAGGAAAGACACATTGTTGAACAACAATAATCTCAAGGTATTATTAATTCTCCACGGGTAGAGGAAAGAGAAATCTATATTGGTTCTAGAAGATCAAGTGCACAATGTGAAGCCATGGAAGACCTTTACAGGGGTTCTGTGTAGGATGTTAAGGAGGGTTGCATGATAGCAATGCTAGCAAATGGAGATCCACATGGCTATCCATTCTGGATTTTCAAGGTTATAAATGTCATTAAAGAAAATGAAGATATTAGAGTTATTGAAGTACATTGGTATGCCACAAATACCCACCCATTAAATGGTGTGTACAAACCAGAGATGGTAGTTGATAAACAAATTGGTAGAAAGTAAAAGAGAAAGGGTACAAATATAAATTGTCACCACACAGACCTCTTAAAATTGGAGGATGTTGACATAATTGTTTATAAATTCAATTTAACAAAGAGAGGAACTCTTCACTTCAAGACCATAGAGATTTTGAAGAAGTTGCTACCAGAAGAAATAGTGTTGAGATAGGAATCTATTGAACCTAGTCTAGGTCTAGAAGACTTTTGAAACCTGAAATTGTGGGCATGCATGTTGACTCAGATGGGGCACTAGTTGATGAAAGAGAAGAATATGGGCCATCTTCATCTGCATCCAGTCATTCATTTAAAGTTGTAGATTCTGATGGTATGTTAGAACCTATGAGTGATTTTGAATAAATGTCTAAGAAATTTTATGTAAATGAGGTTTGCATGGTAACTTGAAATAAATATTTTGACTTCCATATGATATTACATGAAGTTATGAGTCATTTCTATGTTTGTTTGATTATATGTTTTAATTATGAAGAATTCATTTGTTTAGAATATCCACAATGCAACAATGAATTACAAAAATATTTTATATTATATTCAATCTACCAAAGTTGGTATTTTGATTAAAAGTAAAAAAATATTAGAAACTAACGCTAAATTTTTAAATTATACAGTGATATTGTCGTGATATTGTTTATTGTTATTATTTGGTATAAGATAGTTTCAAAAATGTCGAAACTTTAAAGCTTGTTAAAAGGGGACACTTTGTTTTGATGGTTGATTTTTAGGTTTTTAATGCAATGGGCTAAATTGTCTTAGGCTAAAATTTGAAACGAGCTATAATTTTAGTCTTTAAAATAAAAATTACTCATGGAATAATAATCTTTCATTTACGTGTTCATTTTTAAAAACTGTCTTAGGCTAAAATTTGAAACGAGCTATAATTTTAGTCTTTAAAATAAAAATTACTCATGGAATAATAATCTTTCATTTACGTGTTCATTTTTAAAAACTGTTTTAGTCATATAATTTGTCCATAATATCATGGTTGAAATATGTTAAAAATTTAGGGTTTTTAATTCCATGGTTGAAAATTTGTCAAAATCTTAAGGTTTTTATGAGTTATGATATTTTATCTTTAATTTTATGGTTGAAAACAATTACAATTTTAGGGTTTTTTAAAAGTCAAGATATTTTATCTTTAACAACATGGGTGGAAATTGTTGGAATTATAAGGCTTTGAGACATGATATTTTATCTTTAACATCATGTCTGAGAATCCTTGGAATTTTAAGGTGTTTCAAAGTCCTAATATTTTATCTTTAATTTTATTTCTAACAAGTGTCAAAATTGTAACCCGATTTTCTTGTTGGAATTTTAAGGTTTTTCAAAGTCTTAATATTTTATCTTTAATTTCATTGCTAACAAGTGTGAAAATTGTAACCTGATTTTTCTGTTGTTGTTCCCGCATTGACTCTGTTTGTTTTGAGCGTGTTTTTTTCACTTTTTTGCAAAAAAAATTAGTTTTTACTACCATTTAAAACAAATGTTGAAAATTTACCCTAAAAAAACATCGTTAACATACACACTTTTCGTTTTTGGGTTGTTTTTTATGTTTTTGGGGGTTTTAGCTAGAATTCGTATTATAAGATAATAATTCTGGTTTGATAAATAAATTTATTTAATATTTCCAATATAACAAACTATATTTTTATTATTTACTATTCCTTATTTAAAATACACATTAATAAAAAATTTTATAAAAATTATATATGATAACTAAAATCAATAAACACTGGATTAAAATAAAAACAATTTTTAATACACACAAAATTTATTATTATCATATACCCAACTTTAATTAAAACCAGAATTAATTGAAATTTAAAATTTTTATAAGATCCCACCCTAATAACTAAAAAATAAATAAAACAAATTTATTATTAACCGTCTTAATTAAAACCAAACTATTTGAAATTTGAAAATTAATCTTAATTAGAACCAAATTAATTGAAATTTGAAAATTTTATGAAATCACACATGACAACTAAAAGCAATAAGTACTAGTTTAAACCTAAGATAACTTTAAACAAAATTATAGATGATATCTCATACATAATTATGATTAGAAAAGCATATTCATGTTTTATAATTCTTTAAATTTCATTGGCTATTCACTCTCACATGTGTATTCTCCTTTTATTTTTTAAAATAAAGGTATGATATACCCCCATAAAAAAAATATGTTCGGTCATTCTGACACATGTCCACTTTGTATTTTTTTTTGTTTCGTTTCCTATACTTACGCACATCGCATAATGTTTTTCTATGTTTTTTCAAAGTTAAATTAGAGTGCAATGGATTTATGGTGGAAGCAACACACTCTTTGGTTTAACTATCGAGATTTGATTCGGGCAGATCTGAAAAGTCGAACCCGCGCTTCATGACAAAGGATTAGTAGATTGACGAGACATATATTTTGGAAAAATAATTAAAAAATTTAGTAATAAAACCAGGATTACATGGTAGCTTTTTGTTGTCGCTTGTGTTATATGTTAAAAGAATTTGATTTTATGACAATGTAATTGTAAAATGTATTTTTTATCAAAAGTTTATTTTATTTTATATTGACATATATCTATAAATGAGGTTATAACATAACAATTAATTCCTAAAATTATGCACAAAAATATTTGAATTGCTCATTAGTTTAGAATTTTTTTTGTTGAGAATCAATGTTATTACTTTAATCATATTTTTTTGTGCTTTCAAAAGTAAACATGGTCAATATCAAAATTAAAGTTATATTTGTTAAAAGAGAAGTCAATTATAATTTGCCACAAAAAAGTTGAATTTAGCCAAAATGTACGTTTTTAAATGAATTATCATTGATAATTTTTTATTAATATAAACATTTTTCCTAGTGAAGTTGGAGGTGTTGATCTTTTTTATCAAAATTATTTGGGGAAAGAAAAATTAATGGTTATATTTAATTTAATTTTCTTGTCAAGTATTTACATTAATTGCCCAATAGTTAAAAAATAATTTTTTTATTATTTAAAAAATAAATTAAAAATATTTATATAAAAATTATTTAAAATAGTTAATAATTAACTATTGTATTGGTATTGGATAATATAAAATATAAGTTAATTAACAATATTTAACATTGATTTTGGATAATAGATGCTTTTATATGCAACAACGTTTTTGGATAGTAACTATAATTATGACCTTTCCTTCCATGACTTTGTCTATGAAGGTTAAATGAAAGGAGATACCCTCATGGTATTTGGCTATGGATTTTTTTTCATTTATTGACCCCTAATTCTTTTGGCTCAGTGTCTCATTTTCTTGAAAAAATAAACCCCAACCCAATCTATAAAAATGTCACACATACATATATATGAATACAACTGAGCCGAGAGTATAAAGGATTTTGTACTTTGTAAGATATGTGAAGATCTTCATTCACACTTCTGAGAGGGAGTATAAGGGATTTTGTACTTTATAAGAAATGTGAAGATCTTCATTGACACTTCTGAGAGGAAGTATAAGGGATTTTGTACTTTATAAGAAATGTGAAGATCTTCATTCACACTTCTGAGAGGAAGTCAATATGAATTTTGATTATAATATGATTTTTCATGCACAAATTTGTACTTGTAAGGGATCTGATTTTGTACTTTGTAAGAAATGTGAAGATCTTCATTCACACTTGTGAGAGAAAGTCAATATGAATTCTTATTATAATATGATTTTTCCTGCATGAATTTTTATTATAATATGATTTTTCTTTGCACAAATTTGTACTTTGTAAGGGATGTGATTTTGTACTTTGTAAGAAATGTGAAGATCTTTATTCACACTTGTGAGAGGAAGTCAATATGAATTCTTATTATAATATGATTTTTTTTTGCACAAATTTATACTTTGTAAGAGATGTGAAGATCTTAATTCACACTTCTTAGAGGAAGTCTTATTATACAATAAATTTGTATTTATGTCTTCTCAAATATCTAAAAATCTAATTCAAAATTATTAAAAGATGAAGTAAAGATTTTAATTCAAGTCAGATCTTAATTCAACCCTTGACGTTATTAAATAATAATAATAAAATTTTTGTTTAAACTCTCTGGATTTCATTTCCATAAAGCAATAAAAAAAAGTTGAATTTTTGAGATTTTTTCGCTCTACCTGGTAAAGCAATGAAAGTGTCTGATTGCCAAGCTATTTTATCCTTCGTTTGGTGCATGCCATCAACCACTTTCACTTCACCAGTGATCTCAGTAAATCTTATCAGGTAAAACTTTGAAACTTAGTGCATACATGCAGTGATTGTATCAATCGTGAGGTTGAGGCACCTCCTTCGGCCTGCGAATCCATGACGACGTATCAATGTGGAAAAAATAAGAAGAAAAAATGTATGCTTTTACCTAGAGAGGCCTTGGGGATGAAGGACGCCAGGCTCAACCTATAATGACTAATTTATTACTATCCTCGGTGATGTGTTTGCTCCTGAAACCAGTTCTTATAATGAAATACAACATAAATTTATTCACAGTATGGGCTCAAGGGTCGTTTGTGCACATCGTACTCCTGCAGAGCAAAATAAATAAATGGAGTCGTCCTTGCCGTGCAAACTAGCTCCAATGAGATATAGTCTGCTCATTGTACTCCTGCAAACAGTTCGCCAAACTAGGCATTTTGTAATAACATCAACAAATAAACAACTAATTAAATCATAGATAAATACAAATAAAATTATTTCTAAAATAAAATACAAATGTAATTTTTAAAAAAATTTTAAATATTTGATACTGTTTAATTGAATAATAATAGTCAAACTAAAACCCCAATGCATAATCTTGTCTAGTAATATATATAATTATATATATAATATATTTATGAAACCCTAAAACCCGAAATGCAATAATCTTGTCTAGAAATATCTATGTCTATATCTATATATATATTCTATTGAAACTCTAGCATGTGCATTATATGTTAACTCTCAACACAATGGATATGAGTTAAGAAAGGAAATCTCAACCCCTCTATATATAGATTCTTTGGCAATTTAAATAATGTTTTTTTTGTTGTGGAAAGAACTCTAGAGTCTAATTGACTAGCTTTATGAATAGAATAGAGAAATTTTCAAACTAAAGCTTCCTCCCATGATTTTAAGGGGAAAATCCCTAGCCTTTGCCGATAGAGGATTCATTGGCCAATTCATTAGCATTTATCCTTCCCTCAATACAATGGCCACTTGGTTGTAGAAGAATTGGAAAATGCCCATCAAAAGGAAATTACATCATTTCTTATGTGGGAGAGGTTTTTATGTTTTCTTATTTCAGACAAGGGAAGACAGAGGCCTTCTCTTTTGGAGTGAGTCTTATTTCTTAGGATTCAATGTAAATCCATCTTAACTCAAAATTTGTCATGCACCAATAGGAATCAAACCCCTTGGGGTGCAAACTTCTTATTATAACTTAAAACTTAAGAAAAATGTTTGCACTTAAGGAAATTTGATTCCTCTCAACATGTGATAGATCCGTAGTGAAAATGGATCTATATTGCTTTACTTTATATTACTCTGTTTAAAATTATATATAATGATAATGAAATATTTTATTTTTATAACTCATATTTAAATATTTTTGTTATTAAGTATTTTTAGAAAAGTATTAACCCACAACTCCATATGAACGTAGAAAGTACAGCAAAAAATCTATTCTGTAAAAAGAAATTTTTACTTTCTACACATATACATTACATATATGTTTTGAATATTAAAATATATTTTTTCCTAAACATGTTAAATAATTTTTATTACTAATATAGAAATAAAATTATTATTATTTTTAAATGACTGTCATCAATTCCATCTTAAACAATGAAGAAGGAATTGCACATTTCTCTCTTACTGAAATGTAAAAAATACATATCCATAAAAAAAATTCACTTTCCATTAGAATAGAATAAAAACTTAGGTATGAAAATTATGATCAATTAATAGTTTATTCCTCCCCAAATTGATTTAAAAAATCAAGTATTTTGTCATTTTCCTTTGTGTTCTTCTTAACTTCAAAAAAGGCTTCAAAGTGAGTGTCCATTAGTTAAAGATTGTTCTTCCTAAGTGAGTGCCCATTAGTTAAAGATTAATAAACAATGCGTTTAGAAAAAAAAAATCGTTATATTTTTTTACCACTTGTCCTCACGTGTCCTGTCGTTGTCCAAAACCTATGTGGCCATAAGAGATGTTAGAATCTCCTCAATTTCAACTCAGGCTGGTAAAAAGATAATAAACAACTTCAAAAGCACATAAAGCAATGGTTTTGAAAAAACATAATAACAAATGGTTTTCTGACAATCGATCTAACTCCATGTGATAAGATATCTATTTCTATATTTTCAAAGAAGAGAAGAAAAGCCCAAGGAAAATATTGCTTCCTCCACATACAATAAAATACCAAAAAGATTTTAATTTGGATTTCAAAGACTAAAAATAATTAGAGCTAAACCAAAAGACATGCTTTCTCATCCTCTAGTGTTGGTATTGGCATCAAAATGAAAAACATGCAACCCCACCATACAACAAACACTTTCAACCAGAGTTGGTTAAAACCATTCATATAATACAAAATATTATTTTTAAGCAAAAGTGTTTTATTTCATTGGTTATTCTCTCCCAGTATGATGGTGAGAACAAACTTTTCTAATATTATAACTACTATTCCACATTTTCAATTATGTTGTTCATTGGCTATTCTCTCAAACATGCGTATTCTTCTTTAATTGCTTATAACAAAAGTATAAAAGAATACATTCTTTCATTTTGTAGCATATCCATTTTGTATTTTTTTCCGCTTTCCATTTACCTTACTTTAATGGTATGTTAGTAACATTATTAATATACATTTTGAAAAAAAAATCGCTTCATATAAATGATTTTATTAGTTGTAATACTAGTTGAATATTAGTAATTTTATATAATATATAAATTACTAAAAAAGTTGTTTTCATTTATTATAATCAAGTCATTCTATATTATGAATATTGAGTCACTTTGATAACCCTCTACGATGGGTTTGTCTTTTTTAACACAATGGATGTGATCTTAGAAAGGGGATCTCAACTCGTGCCACACATTGATGTCTTTGCATTTTAAACAATGATTTTTTCTTATGGAAATATCTCCATAGCTTAATTGACTAGGTTTTTGAAGAGTCTAATACAGAAAATTTCTAAAGTAAATCTTCCTCCCACAACTTTAGGGGGAGAGTCCCTAACCTTTGTGGATAGAGGACTCATTGACCAATTCAATAGTATTTATCCTTCCCCTAAGATAATTTCCATTTGGTTGTGCATGAATTGGAAAATTTCCATCACAAGATAATTGCATCGTTTCTTTACTGGAAGAGGCTTTTATGCCTTCTAATTTGAGACAGGGGAAGATAGGGTCCTTCTCTTTTGGAGTGGATCTTATTTCTTAGGATCCAGAGGCATGTACCTGAATAGATGGACTCTTGATTCAACTTGGAAATTAATGTATCTTCAATACTTCAAGTCTAGGTGTAGTTGCTCCATTTGTTGTTTCATTGTTAGAGTGATGATGCCCTTCAAAGCATCGGTAAAACAATAAGGTGCTACATTGGAAAGTTGAACCCAAAGAAGCATATGTGTTTGTTCTTAAATTTGCATTGATTTAGACTTGGAGAAAGGATTTCCAGACGCTATCTTCATCACTCTTGATAATTGGCAACATCTTCCACTATTTGATTGTGAATAACTCCCCTTTAAGTGAAACTTGTAGCATTAATATGCACACTTTTCCAAGAAATCCTATCAAGCCCAAGTACAAGAAAGGAAGGAATAATGGAAACAGGCGGATCAAAAAATGGTTTCAAAACATTAATCTAAGTGCAAGATATCAAACAGGTGTGCTTAAGGTCATGGTGTCATTCAAAGTCAAAAATTCCCTCGAGGGGGGTTTCTTTGAGGGTTCATCCTCTAATGCTTATTTCAAGTAACTCGAGACACTCAATGAGAAAGGAGGTGATAGCCAACCACTGGCTAACAATAGGTTTGAGATTTTGTCTCAGAAGGAATCATTCCTATCTCTATAAACCCTAGTTTCCTACTCTAAGGACCTAGTAGGAGTTTTTAAAATTAAGAGAGGAGTTACCTTTAGTCCAAATAGTTGAGGAACCCTCATATAGGGAATAAGATCTAATGAAACCCTCCCATAAATATGAGGAAATTAAATCATCTCATACATAGGTGTCATTAGTCAAAGCAACGGAGAACCCATCTAGAAAAGAGGAAGATCTAGGTCTAGAAGGACTAGAATAAATTGAAAAAAATCTTAGATGTAGATATTGATTTCTCTGACCTCAAAATGAAAGCAATTGATCCATGAATATGGAGAAGGGGGTTTGGAAGAAAATATCCCTCGAAGGATGCACAGGAATCCATCAAAGATTAAAAGGGGTCTCAATAAACAATAGATAAATGTTTTGGGGGGGAGATGTAACTTCACATGAATCCCAAGAAATAACGCATTAGTAATATGAAAACACCAAAGACACTACCAAATAATGATATTAGTCTCCTAGAATTATAGAGGGTTAGGAAATAGGATCAAATAAGCAACACTCAAAGATTTGGTTATAACTAAGAAGCCTATTATTCTCATGCTCCAATAGAACAAAATGGATTCTCTAGAAGTTACAAAAATTGGCAAGAAATAGTAGAGACAATGTGAAGGGGCTACAATTTAAGAGAGACTTCAGGAGGGTGATGCACCCTTTGGAATAAGCAAATATTAAGTTTGTTTTTAACTTTTTAGACTTAAACTTGGATCTTAACAAGATTTATCAATATCCAAGCAAGTGATATTTTCAATCTATTCAACTTTTGCATGTTTGCTAACTACATGGAAAAAAAAGTTGTTAGAGATAAATTGTAGCCTTAAAAGGTTCAAAGTTTGTTACCAACAATATTATCATAAGATATTTTACTATAATATTTTTTAACAATGAGAAAAGAGGTGGAAATATTATCAAAGACCCATACAGAGAGAATATGGAGGAGCTAATTGTTAAATTGAATCTAGATGTAAATTCAATCAAAGGAAAATACACCTAAACCAATAAGAGAATTGGTCTAGGGAATATAGTAGCTAGTTATATAGGTTTTTGGTGTAAAGTTACCTTCTTTCATAAGATTTCAATTTTTGGTCAATGATTTCAACTTAAGCTATATATGATCACAAGGCCACACTCTTAAGAAATTTCTGAGACTCCCTAAATTATGGCCACTTGCCTTTTTTTGTTAATCATCTTTGGTTAAATTCACAAAAATCTATTAATAGACTCCACTCAACCCAACACACATGGGTTCCTGGTAATCCTATCTATATTTGGGAGTTCAAATTAAAGCTTGTAAAACAAACACTAAAAGAATGGGAAAATTCTTCCTTTCCATTGATTAAGAAAGAGAACCTAGTCAGATTGCATCTAGAAGAGATTCAAACTAAGTTAGATTCAATTGAAGATGTCAGGTTACACCTTTAGGAAGAAGAGACAACTCTCAATAAAAGGCTCCAAACCACCATCCAACTTGAAAAATAATTCTAGAGGCTTAAGTCTAGAAGTTTGTGGCTTATGGTAGGAGATAAAAATACATTTTTTTGCATAGAGAAGTTAAAGCTCAAATTAAAATCTATGATGAAATTAAAATCTCTAATCTTGAGGAATTAAAGAGTGTATCAAAATTGCACTATTGTTTCCTTTTCATGAAATAGGACAATGTAGCACCAAAGGATGTTAACACAATGCTAGAGAATATTCCATTATAGTCTTGTAATAGAACAATAAATATCTACTAAAACTGATAATATTAAAGAGAAGGATATTTGGAGCACCATTTGGTGTCTCGAGCCAAATAAGGTTTCTAGGCCTAAGAGATTCTCAATTTTGTTTATAGATTATTTTAGGATCTCATTAAATATGAATTTAAAAGGATGCTTTAATATGCTCAATCGTCCTCTGTTATGAAACCAGCTAACAAAAAGATAGAAAAGATAGTTGAACGCCTTAGAATTCAGCCTCTTCGAGGGGGCAACCTCCTTTACATTACACAAATGAACAATTCTTGGATGATACAAATGAAAAAACCTACTTTCTATATATAGGAGTCTAAGGGGTTCACAATATAACAAGCCGACCTAACAATAATAATATAAGCTTACAAAATAACAAGAGAGGGATTCTATGGGGCAACAATATACATTATGGGGAATTATAGGGGCACAACAATTATTAATAAGAGAACAAAAATAGTAATGGGGGCATCAATATTATAGGACCCAACATGCCCCTCTCCTTCAAAAAAAGTGTTGTCCTCAACGCTTGAGTAGTTCTGGATGCTTCTGTATAAATTCTCATCCTCCCATGTGGAATCTTTAGCAGATAAGTTCTTCCACTTGATAAGATACTCTGAAATTGATCAATTTCGTATCTGTCGAGTTCTTTTTCTATGACTGCTTCTGGCTCCAATATAATTTTTCCTTCCTCGTCAAGTTCTGGCAATATTGTTTGAATTGGGAGCTTATCACCTATAACCTTCTTTAAACATGAAACATGGAAAACTGGGTGCAATCGAGAAGCTGCAGGAAGAAGCTCCAATTTGTATGCCATAGTACCAATCTTTTGCAACACCTTGTACGGACCATAATACTTTGGTGATAATTTATTATCCTTCTTAGCTTGCTTGAGGGACATTTGCTTATATGGTTGTAGCCGTAGGAATACCCAATCACCTACATCAAAACTTCTTTCGTTGCGATGTTTATATGCCTGTTGTTTCATTCTATTCTGTGCCAACACGAGGTTATCCTTTAATAGTTGGAGGACTTGTTGTTGATGTTCGATGTGATGTTCCACTGCTTGAACCTTAGAATTTTCTCTTAA